>APFE030546754.1:352153-477423 GCA_000404065.3 Pinus taeda
GTAATCCTCTTGCTACTTTTCATCTTAATAAAGCTATTCTTGTTTTCTTCCATATTCTTGTGTACTTGTTTATATATGCATTTATATGGTTAACACACATCTGATCCTGTGTTATATATGAATATAGATCTTTGTTTCTTCGATAGTAGTATGTTGCTGTGATTCCACAGGTTCTTTTTGAAGCTAGGCAAATGAAGAAGAAGTGGCAAAGCTCTATCAAGAAGGAGAGGAAATCAAGCGCAAGACTCAGGTTGGTCTTCTTGATTCTCCTCTTGTCTATTTTCATAAAAGAGAACAATAGTAGACTTTACTTGTTTGTTTCTAAGATAGCCACCCATCTTAGTGGGAATAGCAGGATTCGAGTGGACACTATTCCTGGAAACACAGGCCTGCAATTCTGTGAGGGTAGTTGGCTCATCGCTAACATGTTTGCCACTTGTGTGATGTCTCTAGGGAGCCTGTTCTTCCAAGGATGAATCACTTTATGTTTCCATCTCATACTTCGATGAATGCTCGGATGCCATGACAGCTGTATGTAGACTATGCTTGGACTGCCCTTTGATGATGGTAGTGAAACTATGTGTTGTTATGATCTCTGCCACCAAGGGGAACAATACAAAGAGGGAGTGTTAGGAAGGGAATAATATGACGGGATTAGGGGTTATGGGGAGAAATTTTGTTCAGGTATATGTAGGAGGGTTTGGGGATTTTATAAGGTAGGGTTTTGGGGTTTACATTGACCAATGAGTGGGGGGATAGGGAATAGGGGTTTAGTAATGTTTTAGGGTAGGGAAAATAGGGAAAAATGGGATAGGAGAGAAGGCAACAATGGAAAGAAGGGGAAAAATGAGAGGTGACAGAGGAGCCTTGGCATCAACACCACAATTTTGCAACCCTAGAGCAATGGCTTTAATGATTTCAAGTGGTAGGGTTTAGGCATTTTTTCCTACAATTATAAATGGCCATAACCATCATCCTATCCACAAAATTTGATGAGCAAGCCAAGATATAGAGCCTATTTGTCAATCTGAATGGTTTCAAAGTGATTGGTTGCAAGTTTGGCACAAATTCGGGCCTCTATGGGTGTGCCCCACGTAGCAAACCCAGTCCACCGTGCTCGGTATATGCGTCGCGCCCATGTTAACTTTACACTGCGGGGTCACGCTCTGTGCACCCCACTCTTTATATGCGCCACGCCCCTCTGTGTGTGCGCCGTGCTCCTGAAAATGAGTCCAACCTCTCCTAAGACACGTCCTTTGCTATCCCAATCACTTTGCTATGTTTCTCAATAACCTTGATTTGCACAATGATCTTGCTTCCTTGTGGAAATTTTTATATAAAGACTTTGAAGTCATGGGTTAAATTTTTGCTTCCTCAAAACCCACTTTGCTATTGTCTTGTTTTGACACTTTTCACTGATTTAATGCAACACTAAATTTCACTTTTCCCTTTGAATTTTGAGCTAGAATGATGAATTTTTCGGCACTTTTTACAGGGATTGTATGACAGGGAATTTGGCCAAAGAAACCATAAATGTGCCTGAAGAAATCAACTGAAGATTTTTTTGAAAATTATCACAAATGAGACACTGTTTGACTTTTCTTCAAAACAGAATTTTAAAGAACAGTCGTAATCTGTCAATGTGACGATGAAATTCTTTGAACCATAACTTTGTAAGGGCCTCCCCCTGGCCTGCATGGCTTTATTAGACACAGTTGAAGACCAAATTGACTAATCCCTAGACCTAAAGACTGAAAATGACTCTTGTCCATTAAAAGATCGAACATTAACTGTCATGGACTTTAGTGAACATTGACAAAAGACTTAAGCCAGCAGGTGCCAGACATGAGGGGAAATTACTAACATGACCTTTTCCGTCAGATTATGGCATGCCCCTAGCGGAATGTAGCTGAGTGAATGGAGCGGGACTCCTAAAAATGAAATGCAGAAAGAGTATTGATCTCTGACGGAGGACTGACGAGACCGACTCCAACATTGGCTCCAATGGGGGATGGTAGCTCCAGCTCCTTGGAGGTACCAAGAGCTGCAAATCTTTGGGTGAGAAGACAGTGCCTTCATCCATTTGGCTATGGAGTCATTATTTCGACAAACAACACAAGAATTTGACACATTTATTGACTGGAACTTGACTTAAATCGACTTAATTATGAAACCAACATGACTGGAAAAACTGACTCAATGCAAAAGGAAATGACTCATGACTAACTTAACTAAAACAAGAACTGACAAAACTTATTCAATGGCAGCAATCCATCAAGATTTGAGGGTTTCAAATTATGATGATAGCCACCTGCATATTAATGTAATATGTACAATCATGTGTAATGTGTCTTCCAATATAACCAATCAAGCAGATGCCTTCTTGATTGATTCTCTTGATGAGATCTCCTGGTCAACACCAGATACTGGTAACTCGGCCTCCAAAAACATAATTGACCATGATCTCCTTCATCATTGAATACTGTAATAATGACCTTCCCTACTGTCTGCAACAAATCTGCCATTGGATCATGAAGAACATAAGGTCTTTCCTCTTGTTGAAGAAACAAGGTGTCGTTTTCTTGTTATGCTGATCTCTTTTCATAAATAAGAGTAGGTTCCTAGTCTTCAAACAATTTTGAACAAGTAGATGAGCAGATTTCCTCTTCAAAGAACATTTCAGAACATGAAACATAGGAAGAATAATCTGAAATGGAATCTTAAATGGTCTTATCTGCTGAAGTCTGAATACATTGTAGATCATCTTCATATGATATAATAGGCAGATTGTCTTTGCATCCATCAATCATGAGAAAACAAACTTCAAATGATTCTTGAAACCCAACACAATCATTTATATCATCTACCATAAATTCACCCGGATCTTTTTCACTTACTTGAACAAAATTCTCATCTTGTTGTTCATGAGCTGACTGGATTACCTCTTTATGAAGGCTTTGTTCTGATGACATGAGAACATTTGGATTCAAAAATCTGTTTTCTTCATTCCAGGTGATTTTAACCGCAGAATTCTCTTTCCTGGGACTTAGTACAAGGTTTTCTTGGTCACCATAATCCGAATCTAGATCTGAAAGGGTTGACTTAATGTTATCACAGTTTGAAAGTAGAACTAGACTTCCCTACATGCTGTCTTCTTCTATGGACAGATCCGAAATGACACTTTTTCTTTCATCACTTTCAGCCATATGGAATTCTTCAACCTGCTGATCTATAAAGCTATTCACTGGACTGTCATACCTTTCAAAAGAGGAAGAAGTTTCACCAACACTTTCTTGACCATGTGTGCACTGCAAATCCACTTTAGCTTGAGTTGGAACATAACCATGCAAGAGTTGATCTATTTGGTCTTTAGACAAAGGAGATAAGACCTTTTGTTTCCTTTTTCTCAAACAGTGATTGTCTTCATTAATTTCAAGTGAAGGTGTATACAAATATTCCTCATACTACTGATCCATTTCATGTAATTCCTGTTGACTGTCAAGATGCAAAATTCTTTCATCTTCCACCGTACTAAAATCTTGATCATGCTGCAAATTTTAATGATCGTCTTTACGCTGTTGAAAGGGATTTTCATACAGGGCTTCCATGATCTCATCATCCATAAAATTATCATCCTCATAGTATTTTTCAAGGCTTTCAATAAAAGTAGAAGCATGTTTGTAACAGTCATGAACTAGATTTAGTGATGGATAAGAGTCTTTATATCTTTCAATGAACAGGGCATGAAAATCCTTTAAACAGTAAATACAAGCAGGTGGCAAACTTTCATACCAATATTGGGCTTCACCTTCTAGAGTGGCCAAGAATATCTTCATTAAGAAATCTTCAGGAAAATCAACCTTCAACTTGCGAATATGCATGTGAAATCGAACTAGATGTAAAGTAGTGTCCTTCTTACCATCATCTTTAAACGTAGGCAGATTCCTTGACCAATCTACCTTCGGAATTTTATTTGGAAAGCCAGAAATGTGATCTCATCTCATGGGAGCGTATCTTCTTGCAATCCACTCCATTTTAAAAAATCTCAAAGCTACTGATCCATCTGCAGTGGAGTCACCATGGAGCACCAGTTGCTGGATTCTTCAGTGAAAGGAGTCGCCAGGTGAATGATTTCAGCCGTCTTCTTATGTCTGATCGTTGTTCACCATCAACCATCAGATCTGAGCTTGATAGATGTACTGGGGAAAAACAATCTTAAAGCAAACCATTTTTCCCTAGTGGAGTCGCCACTATGTTAGAGCCTAAATCTGCCCTAGGCTGAAGGAAGGCAAAATTTAGGGTAACCACAAAACACGCTCAGTCTAGCAGCTAGCCCTACCAGAACAGGAGAGGGCTCTCTCTGGGTCATGCTCAGTGAATAAATAAATGAACTGGTCTGAGATTACTTACAGTGAAAATTGATTTTAGGCTAGTAAATAGATATGGAAACAAGAAGCAATTTTTATAAATGACTGAGTTTCTGGGATGGTATGGGACCAACGAACAATATGAGCAGACAATTTAACACAAAGGCATAGATTATTTCGTGAGGTAAGATAGGCGAAAAGTCTAGCAATTAAGTTTGAAAATAATGCGAGATGGAAAGATGTTTAGGAGAGTGAAAAGGGCATAAACACATGAATCCTTTTCAACAGAAGAAGAACACAGAATGTGAAACTTTCCCACAGTCAGAGCAATAACATGAATTCTACCTCATCTTACTTAGAAAATTTTACTAGAAATGAATATGAATGAACTGTGAAACATAACGAAATACATATGAAACAGAAAGAGAATACTCATACCACATGAATCTCATGAACCAGAGCCATTGCCTTTCATTAATTCCCTGTCAAAAGATACAAAGAAGAACTGAGTTTCTCTCCCACAGTCTCCTAGAAATTATAACCAACCAACCCTTTACAAATGGTTTGCATACAATAAATATACTATGCCATTGGGAAATAGAACGACCAAGAGTTGGGGAGTTTTGCAAATGATTACAAAGTGGAAATGGAAAGCCAACCATTAGTTACACGTGATGCATTATAGAAATGACAAATGGCTTGGGTGACTGCTCGCCTTCCTTTGCCACTTGGATAGAAGCCAACCTTTAGTGGAAATACTTTAAATTTTGCCTTAGGTGTCGAAAAAAGTGCAGTGTAGATGAGCAGGCCCACTTGGAGAAAGTCGTGAATCGAAATGTCGTATCCTGATGGAACATATTCCGCTGCATTGAAGGGACCAGCCGAGCACTCTAATAAGTACACGTCGTCACTGCTACTTCCCATCAGATCGCTTGTGTTTTCACGATTAAAAACCCGTTCAAATTATGATTAAGCCAGAAAAAGACAAGATAAGACTTTTTGCGTGCGGCTAAGGGTAAAAGTAAAGGTACGCATGTTTAAGTGTGAATATTAATTTATAGTTAATGCGGAGATGTGATATGACTGGTGAAATCATTATACTGCCAATCAAATCATTCAGCCATAGATTTGGGGGGGATTACCAAAATATCACAACTATTCCATAACACGTTAATCGCCGCCACCCTTACTCCTCGCGGTAATATCTAAAACTCACCTTGTTGTGGCATATCCTCATTTGTAACAGTTTGCTCTGTTTCAAACTCGGAAACTAGGCTCTGTATCGTGTATTGTTCATCAGATCAGCAGCTATGGGGGGAAATCTGATCACATATGAACTTGGCACAACAGCGCTACTGGAGCTATACCCCGAGGTTTATCAAATTTTCCTGCAAGCAGGGTGGGTAGACTACTTTAGAAGACTCCCAGATTTCAACGCACAGCAGGTCTTGGAGTTCGCATGCAATTTAAGAGAAGGATTTTCTACAGTCCAGGGAGTATGTATTCCGGTAACAGAGGAAGATGTAGCCCAAGTCTCTGGGCTACCAACTAACAGTATACGCTGGTTCAGCAAGAAACATGTGATTTTGAATGCGCAGCAAGGCTTCTTTCTACCATGCGAACACATAGAAGCTAAAGGCAAAGGGGTCGCTCTTCAGTCACTACCTCCACCATGGCCAAAGGTCGCGGAGTTTGTCAAGCAGTATTTAACTTGCGAAGGTCATTACCAGGTAATTTACCAACACGACTTCGTTTTGTTAAATCATTTGAGGCATCGACAGTTGATAAACATGCCCTATTATCTATTGGGTTGTCTGAAAAACATGTCACATTATGCTGAAAAAGCGAAGCATCCAACCCTTTCCCTCAAACACCACCGGTTAGCCCAACTCTTAATAAATAGAGGCATTGCTCTAATCCACCCACCCCCTGTCATTAATCCTCCCCAGCAAATAGAAGAAGATCCTCAGCAGGAGGAGGAAGTTCCCCAACAGCCAGAACAAATACCCCAGGAAGTTCCCCAACAGCCAGAACAAATACCCCAGGAATCTCCCCAATAGTCAGAGTAAATACCCCAAGAAATTCCTCAGCAATTAGCAGCAGAAACACCCCTGCAGAGGACCCCATCCCCCAATGAAGCTCACCATCTACCCCCACGCTTCATATTTCCGTTGATGACTCTGATGATAATACCCCCATCATTTCTCTTTAAAGGAAAAAGCAGCAGAAAACTGAAACTCCAC
The DNA here is from genome assembly GCA_000404065.3 of Pinus taeda. NCBI lineage: Eukaryota > Viridiplantae > Streptophyta > Pinopsida > Pinales > Pinaceae > Pinus > Pinus taeda. Next base: position 358,764 of record APFE030546754.1, read on the forward strand.
CAAAAAGGAGAAGAACCAGGGCATCGATCAAAGTAGCTGCTATTCCTGATAGTCCCCCCAGCCTAAAGGAAAGTGACCAAAAAAGAAAAATTATTGATTTTCCCGCCTCCTTAAAGAGGCAGAGAAAACGGTCAACTGCAGTAGTTAAACTTACCAGCCCTGTGATCCCCAGTTCTCCACCTATTACCCTAACACCCCGTATTCCAATCATTCCAGAATAGTCCCTCTCCTCACCCTCTGGGGCTGAGATGCAGAGCATTGACAGCTTTGTGACAACATTTTCTGAGGCAGCTGATACACAAGAACCACCTGCCGAAAAATCTAAAATAGACACCTAAGATGATATTGGGCAAGTGGCTGCTACACAAGAACCAACCACTGACCCAACAGGTGACACACAAGAACCACCTGTTGGGGATGCAAATGACCAAATGAACGCGGAACAACAATCCCTTCCTCCATTAGAGCCTGCAGATATGCAAGCCCCGCCTACCATAGCCTCCCTGCAGGAAGAAATTGAGTTTTTAAAATCTCAAATTAAGGATTATCAGCAGGAGATAATAATGGTTAAGGAAGCCTACTAGAATGAATATAATCTCCACTTCTTAGCACGGGTAGCATCTGTAACAGAAAAGAACCAAAAAAATGAGTACATGTACAGTGAGTGTGGTGAACTGTACACTCAAGCAGGATATAAGGTAGTCCAGGTCCCAATGACTGAAGCTAATCCACAACCCCCTGCTGCTAAAATCAAAACAGAGCAACCTGCTGTTATAGTCAAAACAGAACAACCTGCTATCACACAAGAAATAGCAGGAAGGACAGCAGAAGAAATGCAACAACCTGCTATCACACAAGAACCAGCAGGAGCTGCAAGAGCAGAGAAAGAACAACCCACTGTCACACAAGAACCAGTAGGTTTTCTAAAAATTGTAAAAGAAGAAACAGGGCAGCCTGCTGTCACACAAGAACCAGCAGGAGCTGCAAGAGCAGAGAAAGAACAGCCTGTTGTCACACAAGAATCAACAGGTTTTCCAAGACTTGTGGAGGAAGACATAGAACCACTGCGGGCCACCCAAACTATTGCAGAGCAGAGATCCTTTAGTAATGCTTATGCATAGACTGAAGTCACTGAACTCCACTGTGTTAGTGACGCTTATGCACAGACTGAACTCACTGGACTCCATTGTGTCAAGGATGCTTATGCACAGACTGAAACTCCCTCTGTTAGTAATGCTTACACGGAGACCTCTAGTTTTCAACAACTAAAGGACACATGGAGAATAGAATATGAGCTTTCACAAGGGAAGGCATTCCAACAACAGAAGTCAATCTGGTTCAACTATGCATACAGAAATTGGGATGCACTGGAACAGTCTAGAGCCCAACATAAAGAAAATAAGGAGGTAAAATCTAGGCTATCTCGTGCCTTCGATCTGGTTCAAAGGATATTTTCCACAAGAAAACCCTCTTTCAACTATGCAGTATTCTTGAGAGAACGGTTGGCGTTCTTGCACATAAAAGCAATTAGAGATGGAAGACCATACCAAGTTAATACACCTGACCAGTTTATTGAAACATTCAAAGAAGCACCACATAATGATCAAAATTTGCTTTGTGAACTCTATCTTCACAATGAGGCTATGCCTGAAGATAGAGCGATGAATATACTTCCTATTGTTGGTGATATTCAAATAAGAGCCTTCATCTCTTTTCTAGCTAATCAATTAACTTGGAAAAATGCCTATATGTCAGCGGAACATAATGAGCACAATTGGCTCCTTTGGATTCGAAATGAACCACACAATCCAGCTACCTTCATTGCATAGCATCAGAATTATGTAAGTAATCCAGAATTGGCTGACCATATAAAGAAGCTACAGGTAGCAGTCTTGCAGGACTGTCAGCATTATGTAAAAACAAAAGGGGCACTAGCCGTTGAAGCAAACAAGTTATTCTGGGAATATTGTCCCAGAGAAAGACAGGAATACCATCCCTATAATCCCCTCTATCTCCAGATAGCGATTTCATGCATACCTTATTATGTTAAATGTATGGAAAACTATGCTCAGAAGTGGATCGGCTACCATTTTCATTTCCCTCTCTTATGGTTACCTGGTCAGCAATATAAGGCTCATTATAAACTGACCAAAAAGGAGGAGGTAGCAGTATGGCAGCAAATATAGAATGTTCAGGGATTCAGAAGCAGGTCGGATAAAGCCTTCTCGAGCTACTGTATCAACAACTTACACTGTTCATTCCAGTTCTCCGACTCAGATTCAGAATAAATGTTGCATGAGGACATGCAACCCTTTCAGTTGGGGGGATGTTAGGACTCTGTATTGTCTACTTTTGACCTTACATTTTGTTATGATATTACCCTTTTTAGCCTATAAATAGAAACCCTTGATATCATTTTTGACCTCATCATCCCAAGGTATGAAGTAACTCTCCTCATTTGCTATATGTTTAATTATTCAACACATATTCATGTTATCTTTACAATTAATCTTTGGAAATTGGATAAGTCGCTGACAATTGATTGGAACTGTTCAAAGTCCACAGAATCATAATTCACAGTTGCTGCAACACCAGAAACAGCAACTGTGCAGTTGCTGCAACACCAGAAGCAGCAACTGACTAAAGCAGGAAAAATCTTAATTTGCAAAAGATGAAACAGTAACTGTCTGAAGCTGGCAAGACTATCCTTGGCCGATGATGATAAAGAATGATCAACCAGTTTAGTCACAGACGACGGAACACCAGGAACAGCATGAAGCGCTTTAAGGAACGGTTAAGATTTACCAAATCAACAACAACAGCAGAATAACCAAGGATAGCACAAGGACCCCAAGGAGATAGACGAAGACTACCAGTTTTGCAACAGCGGAAGGATCTGATTAACAAAGGACGACAAAGATATACATTGTTGTAACAGTATGCTGTAACAGGAATTAATTTCCTATTTTTGTACAGAAGAATTAAACTGAATGACAATCTATTGTAATAGATGTCTCCTCTATAAAGAGGAGACATCTACAGTTGAAAGCTAGCATGTGACACAGGAATATTGTAGTGCTGAAGGTCGGAACCTCTTTTGTAATTGAACTCTTGGCAGATGAATAAAGCATTGTTTTGAGAATTTTTACTTAGTATTTGTGTGCAGGGGAATCTTGTGAGAGGGACAGGGCCCACCTTCTTCACAAGAATCACCCATTTCTTTCTTGTTAAGTGTGTGTGTTATTTCTGTACATGTTTATCCTTGCTTCTGATATTTCCTTTTTGCTGATATGTTGTTCCTTTAATCGATTGGCGCTGTGAGAAGTGTGTCACCGGTGAATAGGATTTTCGGTGTGTATTGGCGACTGGTCACAGAGGCAGGTGCTGGACGTCCTTATTCTGAGGACAGGGTCTTGGTCCTTTGTTACAAACAGCCATCATTTTTTTGCAGATTTGTTACCTTTACTCAATTTCATTTCATTTCTGCAATAATTTAAGACTGTTGTAATGCAGAGTAAGCGTTTGATAGGAATTAGATTTGTTTATACTACAACTTTTAATGCTTTTGATATTAAATTGCATACAGTACGAGGTCACCTTTGAAACAAAAGGACTTTCCCGGGTTGACAAATTAATGTGGTACTCGATTGTTTAATCAATAAACAATTCGAGTAGCCAACAGGACCACCTAGTGAAGGCGAATCCTTTCGACTAAGCTCCATCATCTTGTTGCATTCTCAACAAGAATTTCTTGTTGCACACTTTTCAACATTCCCTCTCAACAAGAAAGGCTTCCTCTCAAACCCAATCCTGTAACTGTGGAATGTTCTGCATGCAACACATCTGCCCGGTCCACTTTTCTCCAACAACACTTGGAACAAAAAAACACTCCAAACTGACCACTCTGTTGGGCTACGAACATATTCTGATGTTAAAGCTCTACCTGCTACTAAAAAGTGCTCCCTCTCTGACATCTGCGCTACTGCAACATCTTCATGCATCTCACACCATTGCACACCTCTCTGTGCCACCTAGCACTGTGCAAAACACTTGTGCCTCTCGCATTGCTGCAACCTACATGCTATGCACTGTCCTGGGATTTCCTGCACTGTCACTCTCTCTGCCACTCCATCCGCATCTGTCTCTATCCAATCAGTCAGTTCTTGCTACTCCACATCGGGGCTCCTGTAGCAAGGTCTCATCCCAGAGGTTGGGTACCTCAAGGATCCTGCCCCTCCTCCTTGGGACGATCACTCTATATCGCCCCACCTCCTACCTAGAGGTATGGCTGCATGTGATCCCTCAGCCCACCTGGCTCGAAGTTTCCCCTTACTCGAGGTCTCTGCATGAGTAGATGTTTCTACTCGATCTCCACTCAGCTTCCCCTATTGTGGCTACTCCACAACCTCCTGAAGTTGCTACACCAATCGTGGCTCCTCCACAATTGTCTGAGACTTCTTCTGGCTCTGCATGTTGAGAGGTAATATACCTTCCATCTCAACCACCAAGCCTCCATCAATTGCCTTACTGCTCAAGGCTTTGCATGCATCTTGAACCTCAAGAGCATACAGGTTCTTGACCCGTGAACCAATCTGCTTCGCCTGTCTAGTGATGATGTGTCTAAGGAAAACCTTTCCCTCTCTGAAGACTACATCATAGCCTCTGTCTTCCAGCAATGCGATCGACACCAAGTTTCTCTTCAGTCCTGGTACATACTTGACATTGGTCAAGGTAAGGCGAGCTCCATGCTCCCTCTGAAAAATAACCATGCCTACACCTGAGACACTATACTTCTCATCATTACCCAACACTATGAGTATCTAGAGATCTTTCTCCTCCAAAGTACTAAACAAACTTTTGTTGCTGGACATGTGGAAAGAAGCTCCATAATCAAGAAACCAACCACTTCCCATCATGGATGAAACCATGCATGCGAAGAGTGTGAAATCCAACTCAAACTATGAAGCAAGTGCCTCACCTTTAGATCCTTCCCTGGATCCCTTCTTGGATTTCCTCTGTGGGCAATTTGAGGCATAATGGCCCACCTCATGACAACGAAAGCATCACACTTTCAATTTGTCAAAATTCTTCCCATCATTGGAAGAACTAGATTCGGAAAGAGAAACCTTCCCCTTCCCCTTCTTCGCCTTACTCGCTAAGGCACAGTTCTCCTCATCATGCATAGATGAAGAATAGTCTCTGGTGCGCCGCCTAATATCCTCTTGCACAAGATCCGACCAAGGTTTCTCCCATATTGGCAATTTCTCCCTTCCATTCACCGAGTCCTGGTAGTTATGCCAACTCTTAGGAAGGCCAAGGAGAGCTAGACTCACCATAGTCCTCATCACCAACAGTTACCCCGACACTTCCCAACTCATCCCGGCATTGGGTGAACTTCGTGAGATACTGGGGCATACTATCTCCATTCTCACACTTAATGTTTCTGAGTTTTATCCTTGAACGCCATTCCACCAGCTCAAAACTCAACCACTTCCGATCTAAAATTCATGAGAAGAAAGTATTTCTCATACAGAGATCGACTGTATGGGCATTCACAAGATATCTCACCTTCCAAAACAAGGATGAATCTAGAGGCTACCTGGGCCAATCACATACTCTTCCTGAAGAAATAAAATGTAAACACTTTCTAAAGAAGAGATCTGATGATCAATACAACACTGATATCATGTAGAAATTCTTCTACAAATCAGCTCGCTCTGATACCATGTAGAAATTTTGAATAATATGACACATATTCATAGATATTATCCTGGTTATACACTATTATGGAATACATGCATAATACATAACCTCCTTTATGTTGATCATCAATTTACAGAAGCAGAAACAATCACATGCACACATAGAAGCATCAATCACACATATCAACACAGTATTTTCCCGGGGAAAGCATCTCGCTAAAAACCCCAACTATTTGTATATTATATTGATTGAAAACATGTAACATTACATAGTACAATCCTCTTCACAAGTATCCAGCACTATCTCCACCTGTTACACACAATACAGCTCAGATCTGATCTCCAAATCTCCCCCGCTGCTTGCCTGCCTCCACTGCACAATCCTGCAAGAGAATGAATGATAATGGCTCAAGAAAATTCGTATTTACTTGGAAAAATCACGTGAGCACAAGCTACAATTTCCCTTGGCCTCATTGGCATTACTCAATCCATTGCATGTGCAAATCTCATGCACAACTGATACTCACAACTCACCCTTTCACTTACCTCTAACACCTGTCTCCACTGAACTGTCCATGCACTGAATTAACTGATTTATTCTTCAGTTGCATTATGAGTTAATAATTAGTGAATTAATTAATAACTAATTCACATCGCTCAAAATTAGTCTATTTTCCAATTAGACTAACTACAACTAGTTCAACTAAGTCAAACTGTACACAACTCCATCAACTCCTGATCCAACTCCACAGAACTCGATCACTGAAGTCCTAACTGAAGTCCTCCATGCAATAGCTTAGTCAACCCATAAGAACCACGTATTTCCTTCATGCAATTGCATGTGCCACATCCATAGCTCGAACTGAAGTGCTCCAAGAGAATAAGATAAAGTTTAGAGTCCAAATATTAGTAAGGGCTAATAATATTTGACTGTTTCTATCTTTACCTGACAATCTAAAAATAGACTCTGATCATACCGCTGTGATCCAAAAAAATAGAAGTCCATCTATTTTTCCCAACATGACCAATCATCCATAAACAACATCCTGCAACTCATAGACTATGATCCAGATGTCTAAGAATAGACTTTGCGCCATAATTTGCCTGCGGGACCACTTAGTGAAGGTGACTCCTTTCCACTAAGCTCCATCATCTTGTTGCATTCTCAACAAGCATTTCTTGTTGCACACTTTTCAACAATATCATCTTCTAACAAAGTGGTTTGATAGGATTGAGAAGTGTGAATGTTTTCCATATATAATATAAAGCATGGAGAAGGATCACTTCAAGAGTACAATCTTGAAATTGGATTGAGGCATGAATTTGAAAGATGAGAAATGTCATCTCCAAAAAGAGGGAACCATTTTTATTATGAAGCATGTTTTCTTTAAGCATTCATAACAATGCAATCTATAGTAGAACAATTTTACGAGGAATGGAAGAATACCAAGGAAATTGGTCAATTTGTAAAAGATGAAGCATAAGGAGTTAGTGATTGTGGTAAGAATCCTCCATCCCCATAATGCTCTTCCTCTAGTTCAAGTGAAAGTTATTTTTCTGTGAAGCATTATAAGAAAACTACATTTTTTCCTTTGTTAAGTATAGATGCTATTTTATTTTCCACTATATGATGTTGACCATAATACAAATAAGTTGGATAATTGCATCATACAAGTATAAGTCTATAACAATATTTATAATATTGTTAATGACGATGGAAAGGTCCAACTAGCCACTCTTCGACTAGAGGGAACAAGAATTATTTTGTGAGAGTGTAAAATTCATGAAGATATTATTTGAAGAGGTAAAACAATCTCTTCTTTGTATGAGCTAACTGTCACATTAAAGTAGTTCTATCCATTAGGTTATAGCAATAAGTAACAATGTATTGGAAAAACTTAAGGTATGGTAAAGGAGAAAGGGTTCAAAGTTATACTGAGGAGATTACAAAAAGGGCAATAACATTGGCCGTTCATCTTTATACACAAGAATTTTTGTTAAATTAGATTGATGGGTTATGCACTCATTTGAAGCATACCATTATTATCCTTAGCCTAACTAATCTTAGTGAAGTTTGTGCACAATAAAATCACATTGAATTAGGTACAAGGATTGTTAATGATAATGTTTTCACAAAATCCATTTAGTCAAAGGAAGTAAATTCCAAGGGAAATGAGAAAATCAAAAGCACAACCACCATGAAGTAGGGAGAGGAGAAGGCTTCATGTTCCTATTGCAAGAAAGAAGCACATGTTTAGGATAAATGTTAGAATTTACCTCTAGAGCCAAATCCCAAATAGATGTAGGATTAGAAGGGTAAATAAAAGACTATTATTATAGATATACAAAGTATTGTATCAAACTAAAGTGATGAAACTAAGATCACAACCATGGAAATACAAGGTATACCTTCTATTGCTAGTTCTAGTTGATGTGCTCAATCCTAAAATTTTGATTTAATAATTGTTGAAATCAAATGAAATGAATTGTTCTATATTAGTATCCTCTAATAACACACTAAAATGGATGCACTTGATGATAGTGGATCACAAGTTCATCTTAATTCCAAGGAAATAGGTAAGAAATTGGAACTATAAACTAAGCCTCATTTGAAATTGTATCCTTTGGGTTGGGTATGTCAAAATTCTTAGTTACAGGTGAATAAGCAATATAAACTAGGATTTTCTATCACATATGGTTTCATAGAAGAGGTAGAGTTAGATGTGGTGCAAATCATCATTTAGGTTTTTTTTTTGGTAATTTCATATTTATATAATAGGAAACCCATGTTTTATAGAGATGATAATAAGTATCATATTATCAAATATGGAATTGATTCGTTGTGAGCTCTCATCACATGACGACTAATTTGTCTCTTCTAAATATAAGACAACTAAAAATTCTACTAAATGCAAACACGAATCTTACAGTCATGTTTGCAATAGGCGAGGACAATGATAAATCAAACCAAATTAAAAAGTGTGATCCTATATGTTAGCACTATGTCATTTCCCTAGGCTCATAAAGGAATCTTCGAGGTAACAAGAAGCTGCTTTAGGACAGAGTCTAGACCTTCTAGCCTGGAGAGGGCTTTCTCACTTAGGTTACTCAATAAATAGGATGTTAGGCTGGGTAATAAGCTCAATAAAGTTTGATATTTAGAGGTTTGTTGATGAGAAAAAGGGAAAATCCATTGGGCATGGAGTCATGTCAAATCATATTTTGTCCAGTGAGATGATGAAAAAGAGAGGGTTTCTCCATAGGAGCAAGGTACGCAACTTGGTGGTGGACTTAGATCAAATTTTTGTAGGAGGTGAATTTAGAAAGGATGAAAAACAGACACATTAGAGCATCAAATCATGGATGAAGTCTAATGTGTTTCTTTTAGCTTAAAACATTGATAACTTGGCAAACTAAAATAGAGAATTCATTAACGATGAATTATGAATTAATAATTTGATTTTCAAAGCAAGAAGATGAACATTAAAGAGATGTAAAACATATATAAATTATAGCACCAAAGGAGCACAAAACCATCCAAATTCTGACTCAGGAATCCTTGCAAATTCCACCTTTGTATTTCATTCATTCACTCGAAAAATGTCTTCAAAAATATAGTGCACAAAGTCTTCTCCTATAATATCAAACAACAAAGCCACTTACAATTCTCTTGATATAGTTCTATATACAACATTATATTAATTCTCCCACTATAGGATGTCGAATTCATTGAAAGTAACCAACTGCTAAAAAAAAAAAGTCAAAATTTAGCTCACATGCTTAAAAATAGGGGCAGTTTCACCTACTACAAATCATTGCCTAATGCATCATTGACTTGGAATATTTGTAATTAAACCTTAACTACATCTTCTAAAAAATATACCACATATCCACAATGATCTAACTACTTCCAATTTCCAAAATTGAAATTTTGAAACAAAATGGAGCTTATTGTCTAGACTCGCAACACATTGAAGTGGCCTTTATGTTCTATATGGTCGCAACACCTTTCTATCCAAACGAAGCAAGTGGGTATGCTTCAAATACTCATGTGATGGTGCTAGACCTCCTAAAAAAGATTTAAAACTACTAGAATCAGCTTTTTGACTTGTTCCCCACATTCACAACTCACTATCTACTTTCATTGAATTTATGAAAAAATAAGGGTTAAAAACTAGCTCCTATCTCCTAATTCCTGATAGATATTACAAAAATAAAGGATTTTTTTGTAGATGAGAGTGCCCTTAAGGGAAACATCTCTCATTTTCCAAAAATTCTACTCCAAATCTCGATAGTCCACACTTAAACATCATAACTAAAATAGGAAATGGAAAAACCTAAAACATAGGCTCTAAAGATGCATTTTAATTTTCCAATATATAACACTTGTGCAGAAATGGAAGGAGGGTTGTTATTTTTCACCCATTATTCGAAAAACATATTTGAATTTTTCCAAATTAATTTCCATTTGGTCAGAGAACTCTTTTGAAGGTGATGAAAAAAACTATAAAAAACACAACGAACTGTCAACTTTCGCAGCACCTATTAACTTTCAAAGGGCCTTCAAAATTCTGAGCATATAATGGCTTCCTCTAACATAAGGTGCTACAAGAAAAAGGTGGGTGTTCTGAAATTCTTATTACGTCCCACAAGACAATGAAAAACATGAAAATTGGATCATCTCCTCATCATAAAAGACTATACAAATTTGCAGCATGCTCATGCAACAAATTACCAAAAAAACAATGATTATGATTTGGCGTTCGCTGGTCTTGAAGACCTTCGGAATCTCATGTCTGAAAATTACAATTTGTTACAGTCAGGCAACAAAGCGTGAGTCAGTTTTGCACTTGTGAAGGAGAATTGACCACCAATTTGTAATAATTGCAGTGCTGTGTGAACTAGCAACACCCTGCCTCCCTTTCGTAGCAAACCAAAATTAACATACCACAAATTCTGATAGAAATGAAGAAGAGATGAGTGATGTAGAATGAAAATTGAAGTTCAAATAACATTCGACAACAACTTGAAGTGGAGTTGATTGGAGAAAAACTTTATTTCAAATTGTGGTGAGGAATGCACAACATCTTTTGGAAAACACAACGCTTGAGGAAAATAAAACTAAATGTCCTCATGACTTTTGTAATCCTGCTGAGCTCATAGCCTGTCATGACAAGAAATTTAAAATGATTATACACAACCTCCAAATCTATGCCTCATCACTCATGATTTTTTTGATGTAGACTTCCCCTCTAGACTTAGGTGACGAAACTATGATAACCAAATTTTGATGACTAACTTATGATGACTAACTTATGATGACTAACTTGTGATGACTAATTATCTCATGACATGACCTAGACTCTCTTATAACAGCAAATGATCCCTCATGATGTCCAATTAAAATCATGAATTCTTATGACCTTACAATTTCAAATTCTGGCAAAAATACTCTTTTTTAAGCTCAAAATATTCAAAATGACACTTTGACAAATTTGACGTCTTTGCACAAAAAACTCCTTTAGTCCATGACACTCATGAAACCAAGACTAATAATTGTAAAAATGACCTCAAATGAAATAGTAAGACAAAAATCATTGGGATTCCTATGTTTGAGGACCCTACTATTGGCTCCAATGGGGATGGCATCCTCCTTGTGAGGTACTAAGAACATAGTAGACTAGTAGCCTAAAGTTGGACAGTTGGCATTGTGTGCATGGCCAGTGGCCCTGTGAAGGCATCTGCAAGTGTGTTGGCATCGCTGTCAACAATCATGTTGAGGATTTGTTTTCAAAATTTTGTTTTCCTAACAACTGGAAAAAGTGTGCCCATTGATGTCAACCAGACAAGCTCCTTTGCTTGTTGTAGTAGATGCTAGCAATGATGGTTCAAGAGGAATATCTTGGTCGTTGCAAGCCTCATGTAGAAAATCATCATAGTATAAGTCTTATTGGAAAAGCCATAAAATGATGATTACAGTGATGGCCAAGGATGGAAGTCCATGGGAGCTACAGGCCTCATGCTAAGGACACATTGTGGGTGTGTTTCCTAGCTATCTGAAGAGTTCAGGAGCAGAAGATTAGCAGTGCGTTTGGAGCTATCTTTTGAGGTAGCTGACAGGCTCAATCGATAAGCAGACTCCTTCCATTGGAAGTTTCTCTGGAAGAGCTTTCCAATGGTATGTGAAAGTCCAGAAATGGACTTGTGGTTCAAATGTTATGGCCTACTAAAGTTTAGGGTGATTAAAGCCTTAAGTAGGGAGGAAGATCAAAGATTGGAGGTCCCACATATCAGAACCCCCAAAAATCGCACATTGGAGGTCCCACATATCAGAACTCCCACAAGTTAGATATCATGCATATCATAGTCTCGCAAACTAAAGGTGCAACAAAATCAAAGATTGGAGATCCCATTGAATCAGAGGTCCCGACGAATCGCATATCGGAGGTCCTGAAGAATCGTAATTGGCAATCCTTGGTGGCTGGCATCAGTGCAACAAATAGAAAAATTCTGGGATTTGAGACTCTAATGTTAAATCATGGGGAGAGACAAAAATGACATTTACAAAGAGAATCACTAGAAAACAAAGCATGGAGGGTCTCTTTGTCTCTCCTCCAGGAGGACACGTGGAGGCATTTGATTTAATCTGATAAGGACACATGGAAGCCACTGATGGGATCTGATTAGGACACATGGTAGGATCTGATTGGTTCCGATAAGACCAAGTGGCGACTAACATAAACATGATGTGGTAGTAAGGAAGGATGCGTGGCAGGGGTATTCGACCATTTTCGGTGGCCTAATGGGCCATATACGGATGACACATGTCACTACTCAAGGAGTGCCATTTGTTAATGATGACATCATATTGGTGGTCGGCTATTGGAGATTTGAAATTGCTGGCTCATGTTCCGTAATGAAATTTCACTGGGATGCAGGATAGCACATGATTGGAAAGTGTTAAGGAAACAAGGGCTAGGACTAAATAGAGGGGCCTATCGATAATCAATGATCAGAAGTTTGTGGTTGTTGGCAGATTGGTCACAAAATTGAAAATGATGATAAGGGGGCTTTGATATGAGGCTAGCACATGGTCAAGAGGAAACTCGGAAAGCCAAGGGCATAGTTCATAAGAAAGGGAGTGTAGCCCCTGACGAGACTCTAAAAGCTTAATAAAATTAAGTCTAAGTGGCTAGACACGGCCTTTGGTCATATGGTGAGAAATGCATGGTAAGAGCCAAAGCGAAAGAAGCCATGAAATCGGAGATCAATGATCGGTAGTCTGTGGTTGTTGACATATGGTAAATAAATGAAAATCACTGATAAAGGGGCTTTGATATGGTTAGAGGATTGTCATAGCACTCGGTCCTATGATTGAGATACATCAAGGAGATAAAAGAAAGGGGCTTGACTATTAGAGATCGACAATCGTCAATGTGGAACATTGCACCATTGTAAACATGTGATGTGGAAGCTCTGATATAACATTATGGTGTGAATTTTTTGATACCACAATACATGAGTTTGAAGGTTGGATGGGTCAGCAGCTGAAGAGTAAATGCAAAGGAGGTAGTGGAGTTGGTCACTGTAGATATCCGATGCACGCATTGTAAATAAATGAAAAATAGAAAAGCCATGTTGAAGTACTGTAAGCCATGAAGAGGCATGGAGCGTCTTAGTGGAGTGTGCAGGTGGACTAAGATTAAATTCTCAACATGGAGAACCTCAGTGATGGGAGAGATGCAGGAAAAGAGGAGTGTGCCTAGCTTTTGTATGTAGGTGGACTAAGAATTAATTATCAGTATGGAGAAAATAGTCAGGACAATTAGAGGCCCATTTTCATGTGAATGCAGTGGCAGAGACCAAGTTCGATGTAGACAATAGAATGTAGGGCTATGCTGAGGTAAAATGCACAGTGTTGACACAGGACAATGTGGCAACATTGATTTGGAAGACAGTAGAGGAAGAAAACCCAGGAGCTTGATTGAGCATGTAGGGGAATACAACATTGTTGTCTGAGATGATAAGATGAAAACTCTCTAAGTGTGAGAAAGATTGTGAGAGGCCAAGTGAGAGCTAGTTCTTCATGTAAAGGTAGATAGTGTCTTAATAGAGGAAAACAAACCCTGAGAGAAGCACGTTGTGTGTTAGGATGAAGGTGCTTGTGCTTTGTGTTGAAGGCAAAAGTTCCTGTGTTGTGATAAGGAAGACCAAGAGCTAAGCCTGTTCTCTGTGAAGCAAGGCTAAGAGGAGACTGTCCATCGAGGAGTGTAGAAGGTTGAGAGTTGTTGTATGATGATGAAGAGAAGAGGACATAACTGTGTCGGTGGATATGAGTGACTATTGTTAAAGCATATCAGAGTGTTTCATAGTGCTGCTAAGTGCAGCAGAGCGAGCATAAATCAGAGTTGTTATTAGGTAAAGTGGCTTCTAAAATGCAAAGGACATTCAATTCCTATTTGAATGTGGGTTGGGACCTGTAATACATGAAGTTGGTGATTCCATTCTCTAGTGGGTTCTTGAGAAGGTTTGGTGGTTGGTGCTTGCAAAAATCCAAGGATCTACAAGTTGGTGCTTGCAAAAAATCCGTGAGGTTTGTGTCTCACATGGTGCTTTTGGTAAGCTGGACAAGTGTCTGTAACAAGAGGGAATTGGTGCTTCCTTCTAGTTGGTGCTTCCTGTGAGTGGGTTCCCACAAAAGAGATTGATGTAATATACTAGGATATCTTATTTACATGAATAACAACAACAAACATTGTGGTTTTTTCTTGAAATGGTTTCAACGTGGAAAACCTGTGTCTAATGTGTATGATGCTTATGGTTTGTTTACTTGTGTGTTGAGTTTATGTTGCTACTACATTATATATTGTTTTCATTTATATGGATGAATGGGAAGTTAAAAGGGAAAGGTAAATTGGCATAAAGAATTTTAAAAAATGCCATAATACTAATTCACCCTACTCTCAGTATTAACATTATTTCCAACAATTGGTATCAGAACCACGTTCTTTCCGAAATAGTTTAATTTCTAGGATGTATATCAAAGGGAAACAATGGCTAATGAAGTTTGGCCAATAGCAACAAGAGTTCCACATTTAAATGAATTAGACCATGGGCTTGACCATGAATTATGGGAGGTTTTAATGATGGAATGTTTACTGGCCTTGAATGTTGACATGGTGCACTCTGTTCAATATAGAGAGAAGAATGAACAAAATGTAAAAGCTAAGGAGGTCATAATGAGAGCACTAGCTAAGTCATATGCTGGCAAAGTGAGGAATTGTAAGTCAGGAACATATGTGTTGGACAATCTGCAATGTATGCATAATGTAGATAGCCATGTGGCTTGAGAAGAGGTTGAGGAGCCCTGCTACTCTAGCAACGCACCAAAAATTGGAGAAGTTTCTACTCATCACACTTTCATTGATGAGGTAGAAGTCCGAGAGGAGAGACCATGCTACTTTGAAGGTATGCTATTACGTTGTGATAAATGTAATGAAGATAGACTTGACCTAGTAGAAATAGAAAATAAGGGATCCTCTGATGAAGAAGAAAGAATAACCCTTAGACCTGTGGAAGACTCCATGAACATAGACATGGGCTTAGATCTCTATGATAACTCATCTAGCACCTTTGATAGAGAAAAGAAGGATCTAAATGAAAGGATATTTTCTATACAAAAGTTGATCTCTACTCTAAAAGATATCAAGGACCTATCAAAGGAAAATATCAAGCAAGAGGAGAAGCTGGAAGTTTATGAGCTTGAGAATGAGAAGTTGAGAAAAACAATAGTTGAACTAATTTCTCAACATGAAGAGGCTAGTAGTCTGACTAGGAGGTTAACCCATCAGCTGCATATAAATAAGGCTTGCTACGAGAGTCTATAAGTTAAGGTAGTCTCATTGATACATGACTTAAAAAAGTCAAATAAAGAGTTGTATCAATATCAGAAGCTCAAAGGTTCCAATAACAACAAAAGAAAGGTTGTTGGACAACAATAACAATAAGGAAAGAAACAACGAAAAGAGAAGAAAAGGAAACAAGACAAGGCTAAAGAGTAGCAACCTATGGTGCAGTAGAAGACTAAGAAGTAGCAGCGAGTAGCGCAACAATAGCCCAAGCAGTAGAAACAACAAGTGCAACAGAATAAGTCAAAATAGTTGGAAGGGAGAGTGAATGATATAAATGATTGTTGTCATATAAGGCACAGGAAAAGCCAGCAAAGGACCCCTCCTTCTCAATAAAAAGCCTTCAAAGAAAAGGTAACCTCTATCAATAGAAGCCTTTTCTTGGTTTTTGTTTTCCTTACAAAACTTTTGGACATAAAGCCATAGATTGTAGATGCCTTGCAAGGAAACAAGATTTGTTGGGAAGTAGCAACCCAAGAAAGACCATTAAGGCTAGAAGAAGGCATGCTCGCCTTGAGAGGAGTTTTGTAAAAAGAGGTATCAAAAAAGGTAACTCCTCTTCCCTAGTATTATGCCATGTCTAATACTCCAACAGTGGAAATCTAGGGCACAAAATAGCTAACTATAAAAGAGAGAAGAAATAGAATGCTTCTCAGCATGTGCATGTGAATGCAACAACTTAGGATTGAAGACAAGGAGAATGAATAGAGTTGAAATATACTCATATGTCTACAATACTCCATCTCAATAGATAAATGTGCATAGAGGAGGAAGAAGTCAAAAGAGTGATCCTTCTACTCTTGTAGGAGTCCATTTTAAAAGGAGGAGAGGCTCCAAGAAAATCTGGGTTAAGAAAGAGGAGTTGAAAGGAAAGTTTCGTCTACCCAAGTGCACCTGAGAGAAGACCAAAATAGCGGTGAAGAAGAATAAAAAAGGGAATGATTCTATGAGAACTCAAACTTTAAGTTTCTGGAAGAAGAAATATGATGATCTTATTAGGTGGAGTAGTTCGTTTGTTTATCTTTAGTAAAGGAATAGAAGGGCCTCAAGGGAGCCTAAGTAAGTCAGATGCAGGAGGCCATGAAGGTGAACAGTATGGTGCATCTTATTGATGAAGGTGGAGTGTATCACATGAGGAGTACACAATAATATCTCTTGTTGTGGGATGAACATGGGCTCCAGTGGAAGTGTGGAATGATAGGAAGCTCACATCCATGTCAGGTCCATGGGATTAGTCCCCCTACAAATGAAGGAAGCTTTGCAGGAGATCAAGGAGCATTGGTTCAGGGGGAGCTACTTTGACAAAACAGTAATAGCCAATAATGGGAAACCTCAGAAAGGAAGATTGCTAAGAAAAGGAAAGATTTCCATCTTTTATGAAACACTCTTATTTCATTTAAGTATTAAGTGTATAACATATAACAGTCTTATGTTCATGAAGCATAATTGGTGTATGCTTTTCCATGTCCATTAACCCTCAATTGGTATAGCTATGTCAATTGGTTATAATGGGCTCATGTCGAGTAACAATATGTTCAAACAGGTCAAGAGATGTGTGGAAGTAGCTTGAGGTTTGGAAATCACTTGGAAGAGAAGTGGATGGTGTGCTTCCATGAATGCCAAAGGGGGAGATTGTTGGACAGTTGCCATTGTGTGCATCACCAATGGCCTTGAGAAGGCATCTAAAAATGTGTTAGAATTGATGTCAAAAATCATGTTGAGGAGTTGTATTGGGCAATTTCTTTGCCTGACAACTGGTAGGAGTGTTGGAATTGATGTCAACCAAAGAAGCTTGGTTTCTTGTTGCAGCAGATGGTGGAAGTGATGGCTCGTGAGGTCTCTCTTGGTAGATGTAGGATTCATGTCGAAAATAATCATAGTAGTAGGCTTATTGGAAAAGCCATAAAATGATGATTACAATGATGGTCCAGGATGGAAGTCCATAGGATATGAAGACCTGATACTAAGGGAAAATTGTGGGTGTGTTTCCTAGCTGTTTGGAGAGTTCATGAGAAAAAGATTTGCATTTAATTTGGAGACATATTTTGAGGTAGCTAATTAGCTCAATGGCTAATTAGACCCCTTCCATTTGAAATTTCTCTAGAATAGCTTTCCATTGGAATGCAAAAGTCAAGAAATGGACTTGTGGTTCAAAAGTTATGGTCTGTTGAAGTTCAGGGTGATTAAAGCCTTAAGAAGGGAGGAAGCTCAATGATTGGAAGTCCCACATATCAGAACCCTAACAAATTAGAGATCAAAGGTCCCACATATTGGAAATCCTGAAAATTATAGATCCTACACATCGCAAGTCCTTAAAACTGGAGGTGGAGTGGAATTATAGATCAAAGATCCTACCGAATTGGAGGTCTAGGCAAATCGCATATCAGAGGTCCTAGAAAATCACAATGGGTGATCCTCAATGGTTGGAAATGGTGCAACAAACAAAAAAATACCAAGATTTGAACCTCTAGTGTTAAATCACTAAGGAGTGAAAAACGCAATTTGCAAAGAAAATCACTCCAGAACCACGCATGGCTGGCCTATTTCTCTCTCCTCTAGGAGGACATGTGGAGCCACCTGATTGGGTCTGATAAGGACAGATGGAAACTAGTGATGGGCTCCAATGAGGACACATGGCAGGATCTGATTGGTTCCGATAAGGCCAAGTGGCATCTGACATCAACATGATGTGGAAGTAAGGAAGGACACATGGTAGGTGTATTGTACGGTTTTGGGTGGCCTAATGGGCCATATCCAGGTGACAGGTTTCACCACTCAGGGAGTGACACATGGCAGTGATGATGTTACTTCGACGATTAGTGATCAAAGGTTTACAATGGTTGGTCTTGTGCTACAATGAAATTTCATCAGGCTACGGAATAGCACACAATCGCGAAGTGTTAAGGAACCAAGGACTAGGGATGAATAGAGGGGCCTATCGACAATCAACGATCGGAGTATTGTGGTAGTTGGAACATTGGTCACAAAATGGAAAAGGCCGATAAGGGGGATTCGATATGAGGTTAGCACATGGTCAAGAGGAAACTCAAAAAATCAATGGTGTAATGCATAATAAAGGGATTTTAGCCCCTGACGATGTTCTAAAAGCTTAAGCACCTTAAGGCTAAGTGACTGGACATGACCTTTGGTCCGATGGTGAGAAATATGTGGCAAGAGCCTAATGGAAAGGAGCTAGGAAATTAGATATTGACGATCGACGGTCTCTGGTTGCTGACATATGGGAAAGAAATGAAAATCACTTCTAATGGGGCTATGATATGGTTGGCACTTGGTCACAACACCCAGTCCTATGGCTGAGATACATCAAGGAGATAATCAAAATTGGATTGAATATTGGAGAGCCACAATCAGCAATGTGTAACATTGCACCACTGTAAAGTTGTGATGTCAAAGCTCTAACATAACATTGTGTTGTGAATTCTCTAATAGCACAGTACAAAACTTTGAAGGAGGAATGGCTCGGTAGATGAAGAGTAAATGTGGAGGTAGTGGAGTTAGTCATTGGAGATATCTCGTGCATGCATTATAAATAAATGCAAAAAGAAAATCCATGCCTAATTACTGTAAGCCATGAAGAGGCATGGATAGTCTTAGTGGAGTGTGTAGGTGGACTAAGATTAAATTCTCAGGATGGAGAGCCTTAATGATGGGAGATCCACAGGAAGAGAGGATTGTGCCAAGCTTGAGTAAGAAGGTGGACTAAGAATCGATTCTCAATATGGAGAAAATAGTCAGGACTGTGAGAGGCCCATTCTCAAGTGAATGTAGTGGTAGAGAGAAATTTTGATGAAGACAACAAAATGCATGGCCATGCCGAGGTACAACGTGCAGTGTTGACACATGATATTATGGTAGAATCGATCTAGGAGACAATAGAGGAACAAAATCTAGGAGCTCGATTGAGCATGTAGGGGAATGCAACATTATTGTCTAAGAGGCTAAGATGAAAACTCTTCGAGTGTGAGCACCACTATGAGAGGCTAACTGAGACATAGTTGTATGTGTAAGGGCTGGCAATGTCTTAGAAGAATAAAAGAGACCCCGAGAGTAGCACTCTCTATGTTAGGCCGAAGGTGCCTATGATATGTGTTAAAGGAAGAAGTTCTTGCACTCTATGATACAAGGCCAAGAGCTGTGCCTGTGTTGTGTGAAGCAAGAATGAGAGTAGACTATGCGATGAGGAGTGCAGAAGGCCGAGAGTTGTTGTATGCTAATGAAAAGTATATGATAGATTTGCGTGGGTGGAGATGAGTGATTGTTGTTAAAACAAATCAGAGTGTTGTAAAGTGCAACATAGTCAGTAGAAATCAAAGTTTTTATCAGGTAGAGTGGTTGCCAAACTACAGATGGAATTCACTTCCTATTGGAATGTGGGTTGGTTCTTGCTATATAGGAAGTTGGTATTTCCATTCTCTAGTGGGTGCTTGAGAAGACTTAGGGGTTGGTGCCTCCTGCAAATTGGTGCTTTCAAAAATCAAAGAAGCTACAAGTTGGTGTTGACAACAAATCCATGAGTTCGGTGGCTCACATGGTGCTTATGGTAATTTGGATAGGTATCTACAACAAGAGGGAGTTGGTGCTTCTTGGTAATCAGTGCTAGCAAGAAATCAAAGGGAGTTGGTGCTTCATATGAGTGGGTGCTTACAAATCAAATTGATGTAATAGATTTGGAGCTCTCATTTACATAAACAACAATAACAGGCTTTGTGGTTTTTTCCCAAAAGGGTTTCCACATGAAAAACCTTTGTCCAATGTGTATGATGCTTATGGTTTGTTTTCTTGTGTTTTGATTTTATGTTGCTGCCACATTATATATTGCTATTGGTTATATGGATGAATGCAAACTTAAAAAGGAAAAGTAAATTGGCATAAAGAAGTTAAAAATTATCCATAATACTGATTCACCCCCCCCCTCTCAGTATTAACATTGTTTCCAATGCCTAATCCATTAGGTTGATAGAAAACCTGCAACATCCTCTACCCTGAAACAACTGGAATTGAAACCAAAATGGGAATCTATTCCAATCTTGAAACTGAACCAAATCCATTCTTCAAATTGAAACCTGAATTGTACATTGAAAACTGAAAACTCTACTGCAAACTAAAACTAAAAAGAATGCTCAAGGTGTTGATCTTATTCAACACGCTCCTACTTAATATAACTGATCCATAAGATGATTTATCAAGTGAACTCAAAAAACCAGTGTAACTATGAAATGAAATTTCTTGATGACTGGAATTTGCCTTCATTTATTTCAAATAGAAAGGAAATTTTTACAATTGGCAACTCAAAATTCAATTGAAATTGATAATCATAAAACACAAATACCATAAAGTCCATATTCCTTGATGACTGCAACAAATTTGCAAAAGGTCTTGGAGATCATGAAGTCCTTCATTCAGTTGATCCTTCTCAAATTGCAATACCACAATTTGTTCTTTCCTACCATCTAGATTAGAGACATGGTTTGTGTGTTCTTGTAGATCTTCAATTGAGGTAGTCACATGTTGAATAACAAAAATGTCTACATCCACAGGGTCTAGAACAACCTACTCTTCATTATCCTCTTGTAAGTATGGAGTATTGTTTCCATTATCTAGCTCACTTCTTTCATGAATACCAACTTCATCATCATTTAAAATGAGCTCATTGTTTTGAATTTACATACATACAATTTCAGAAGTCATAATTTTATAAGTTTCTTCTCGGAATAAAGACTGAGGAGATAAAACGACTGATGAAAAGTTTGATTGTTTATCCCATTCTTTCCCTTGGTGACTTAACATTTGACAAGACTACTACAAATTTTCTTCAAACTCAGAAGATGAATCACAAATTTCTGCATCAAGATGTTGATTTACTTCATTTTCAGGCAAGAGAAAAGCTACTACTTTCTCTTCTTCCTAATGGTTAAATGGGTTCTCATGAATATCCTCTATAATTTTATCATCCATAAATTGATAATTTTCATAAAAAGTTTCCAAATGCTCGATAAAATTGTCAAAATGTGTGCAACTATCTTTGACCAACAAGAAGGAAGGATGATGTTCTTTATATCTCTGATAAAATACTGCATGAAAATCTGTAAGACTATATAAACAAACATTTGGAAATCTTTCATACCATGATTGTGCATTTCCCTCCAAGGATACCATGAACATCTTCATGAGAAAATATCCATGAACAACAACCTTTAGCTTATGCACATGCATGTGAAACTTAATTAAATGAAGAGCACCATAATGATTCACTTTCTTGATATTTTAATCTCGTTAAATAAGTCTGCCAATCTACATAATGCATGCGATTTGAAAAACCTGTAAAATGATGTGATGCATAGGAGAATACCTTGCATATTTGTGATCCATCTTGAGCCAATAAAATTGCTAATGAAACCCTGATTTTGAGGTCGTGCTACCAATGGAGTCTTTGGATCAGGTTGAAACTTGATTGGAGTTGCCAGGTGAATGGTTCAACCTTCATATGTATGATTTTTGTCCACCATCAGCAATCAAACCTGAAACATGATGATCTTTCACGGGGAATATGGAATCTTTCGTTCCCTAGTATGGTGACAAAAATGTTAGCACTCTGTGATTTCCTTAGGCTGAGAAAGGAATCCTAGTGGTAAGCACAAATCACTTTAAGCCAGAATCTAGCCCTTCTAGCCTAGAGAGGGATTGCTCACATAGGTTACTCAACAAATAGTATTTTAGGCTAGGTATTAAGCTCAACAAAATTTGATTTTTATAGGTTTGTTGATGAGAAAAGCGGCAAATCCATTGGGCATGGAGCCATGTCAAATCAGATGTTGTCTAGTGAGATGATGGAAAAGAGAGGGTTTCTCCATAGGGACAAGGTAGGTAGCTTGGTTGTGGATTTATATTGAATTGTTGTAGGAGGTGAATGTATAAAGGGTGAAGAACAAACACATTAGAGTATCAAATCATGGATGAATTCTAAAGTGTTTCTTTTAGCTCGAAAATTTGATTGGAAAACTAAAACAGAGCATTCATTAAAGATGAATTCTGAATTATTTATTTGGTTTTCGAAGCAAGAATATGCACAGTAAATATATGTAAACACATAGATAGATTACAATGCCAAAGGAGCCCAAAACAACCAAAATTATGACTCAAGAATCCCTGCAAATTCCACCTCTATATTTCATCCATTCACTGGGAAAACGTCTTCAAATTACAAGGCACAAGGTATTTTCCTCTAATATCAACCAGGAAAACCACGTACAATGATTTTTATATCTTTCTATATACATAATTAGGTTCATTCTCCCACTCTAGGTGGTCAAATTCATTGAAAGCAACCAACTTCTAACAAAAAAAAAATAAATTAGCTCATATGCGTAAAAATAGGGACTGTTACACCTACTACCAATCACTTCCTAATACATCATTGACTTCAAATATTTGTAATTAAACCTTAACTACATCTCCTAAAATAGTACTCCACCTATCCACAATGATATAACTACTTCTAGGAGCCAAAATTTGAATTTTGAAGCAAAATGGAGTTGATTGTTCAGACTCGCAGTGCATTTGTCAGTCTCACATTGCATTGAACTGGACTTCATGTTATGTATGGTTGAAATGAATTTAT
Source organism: Pinus taeda (assembly GCA_000404065.3). Lineage (NCBI taxonomy): Eukaryota > Viridiplantae > Streptophyta > Pinopsida > Pinales > Pinaceae > Pinus > Pinus taeda. Next base: position 382,013 of record APFE030546754.1, read on the forward strand.
GTCCAAATGAAGTAAATGGGTATGCTTCAAATACTCCTGTGATGGTGCTGGACCTCCTAAAAAAGATTGAAAACTAGTACCAGCATCACTTTGACCTGTTCCCCATGTTCGCAACGCACTATCTGTTTTCACTGAATTTTTGAAACAATACATTTAAAAACTAGTTCATATCTTTTAAATCCTAATATATGTTAACGAAAAAAGGATTTTCTTTTTTGTATATGAGATTTTCCTTGAGAGAAACCTCTCAGTTTCCAAAAATATTCTCCATCTCTTCACAATTTGTACTTGAACATCATAACTAAAACAGGAAATGGAAAAACTTGAAACATAGGCTCTAAAGATCAATTTGAATTTTTCAATCTATAACTCTTGTGTAGAATATGAAGGACAATTTTTTTCTTTGGCCTGCTATGGGGAAAAACCTCTTTCACTTTTTCGAAATTAGTTTCTGTTTGGTCAGAAAACTCTTTTTAAAATAATGGCGAAAACAGTAAAAAATGAAATGAAGTGTCAGCTTTCGCAAGATTTATTAACTTTCGCAGTGCCTTCAAAATTTTGATCATGTAATGGATTCCTCTAGTATAAAGTGTTGGAATAAAAAATTAGGTGTTATTACATCCTTATTAAATCCCACAAGACAACCAAAAATCTCAAAATTGGTTCATCTCCTCATCATAAAAGACTATACAAAATGTGCAACAAGCCCTTGCAACAAATTACCAAAAAATACAGGGATTTGATTTAGCTCTCTTTGCTATTATTGAAAAAAATTGGCAGCTCATGCATGCAAATTAAAATTTCTTATAGTCAAGGAACAAAGAGTGAGTTGGTTTTGCAACTTGTGAAGGAGAATTGACCACCAATTTGCAAGAATTGTAGCATTGTGTGAACTTGTAATGCCCCCGCCTCCCTTTCACAACGAACCAAAATGAACATACCATGACTTCCAATAGAAATGAAGAATATTTTAGCAATGTAGAATGAAAATTGAAGTTCAAATAACCTTCCACAATGGCCTGAAGTGGATTTGATGGTGAAAAACTTGATTTGAAATCGTGGTGAGGAATGTGAAGCATCTTTTGGAAAACAAAATGCTTGAGGAAAAGGAAACTAACACTCCTTGTGACTGTTGTACTCTTGCTGAGGTCATATCCTAACATCAAAATACATTTAAACTAACTCTACACAACCTCCGAATATGTGCCTAATCACTCTCATGATTGTCATTATGTAGACTTTCCCTCTAGACATAGGTGACTAAACTATGATAACCAAAGTTTGATGACTAACTTATGATGACTAATTCTCTCATGACATGACCTAGACTCTCCTATAATGACAAATGATCCCTCAAGATTTCCAATTCAAATCATGACTTCTTACGACCTTACAATTTCAAATTATGACAAAAATACTCTTTTTTAAGCTCAAAATATTCACAATGACACTTTGACAAATTTGACTTCTTTGTACAAAAAACCCCTTTAGACCATGACAGTCATGAAACAAAGACTAATAATTGCAAAAGTGACCTGAAATGAAATATCATGACAAAAGTTATTCGGATTCCTATATTATAGGACTCTAACACTAGAGATTAAATAGTTAATATTGTAGATTTCCTAGTGATAGATTTTACACACTGTGAGTTATTTCTTTATAAACCAATTCTTTTTCCAATGCACCACAAAATTTCATCGAGAAGGCTATTGAACTAGGATACTTTTACATTGTTAATATTTTTATGTATTTTGAAGAAAAGATATTTTGAGCCTTATTTTGTTTATATGAGAGTAGGAATTTGGTTTACTAGATAGCATAACCTCAGTAGCAGTTATGCTGATGAGTTATGTTGAAAATTATTGAACAACTAGATGTAGCAATAATTTTTTCATATCATAATAGATTGGTTTCTCATTTAGAGTGGACTTGGAGATGTAACTTAGGATGGGTGAACTCCATTATCAACCCCTTTTTCTTGTCTTTTATATTTTTTGTTATCTTTTTTTCAATTCATCCTTTCTATTATTCGTTAAGCTTTTGAATTTAAGCTAAGGCAATTCACACTTATAGTTATTTGCAAACCAATTTATATTTTCAAATCAAGTTTTGTATCACCTGAGGAAAGAAAAGGACCTCCCATCCTGGGAGAGATGTGCCTATCATTCCAAGTGGGCTTAACAGGGTTTTCAAGCATGAATTGTTCACAATCTAAGCTCTAGCATGGATAAGGATCACTAGACGAGTACAATACTAAAATGGGTTCAAGATATATGTTCTAAAGATAAGAAATGTCACCACCAAATGGAGGGAATCCTTTTGATTCTAAAGTGGTTTTCCTTGAAGCATCCATGAAAATAAAAGCTATGGTGGAAGAGTTTTATTGGTAACATAAGAAGCCCAAGGAAAATGCTCCATCTATAAAAGCTAAAGGGGAAGGAGTTGGTGATACTCATAAAAATCCTTCATCCCCATCATCTTATTCTTCTAGTTCAAGTAAAGTTCTTTTCCGAGGAGGCACTCTAGGAAAACTACATCTTTGCCTTTGTTGAAACAATAGGCTAAGTAATATTTTATAATGTATGATTATGAACTTAATTCATATAATTTGGATCATTATATCAAACAACTTGAAGTCTCTTGTAATACTTAAAATAATATTGATGATGGTGTAAAGGTCCAACTAGGCACTCTTCGAATCAAAAGGACAACATTGATTTGTTGGGAGACTAGAACCATCATAAAGATATCATTTTAAGAGGTAAAAATAATCTCATTTTGGTATGAGACCATTTTTTCATTAAGAATATGGTTTTATCCCTTAGGATAAATCCAACAAGCAATAGTGGATTGGAAAAACATAAGACAAAATAAAGGAAAAAATGTTCAAAATTATACTTAGGAAATTAGGAAAAAGGAACTAACATTGGGAATTCCTATTTATACGTAATAATTTTTGTTAAAGTACACTGGTGGGCTACATATTCATCTGACGAACACTATTCTTATGTTAAAGCCACCTAAACTTGACAATGTTTGCTTACAAAAAACTCACATTGAGTCAGGTACAATTAATGTTAAGTATAGTTTCCTTGTGGAATCCATTTAGTGGAAGGAAGTAAAGAACAAAGGAAATGAGAAACACAAAAGGATTCCACTATGAATAAGTAACATGAGAAGCATTCATGTTCATATTCTAAGAAGGAAGGGAATGGTGAGGATAAAGTTTGTAAAATTCATCAAAAGGGTCCTAGAGTAAAAAATAGCCGTTATGTAGCCGTTGGAGTCTCTGCTCAGTCTATTTAACATGCTAGGCCAGATCCGTTTCTTCAACTTGTCCTGATGATGAACCACACTAGTTGGTTCAAAACGCGTCGACAAAGGTCTTTCTAGATGTGATTTTCGCCGAAGCTCTTCTTATAACTTTGATGGATCACAGAAGCCTCAATTCTACCTTCATCTAGATATTTAGCCCAAATACATTTGAGATCGAAAGGGTAAACAAAATATTGCTATTATAGTTCAACGGGATCTTGGATCAGACTTAGGTGTTGAAATTAACATCACCGCCATGGGAGTACAAGGTATCTCATATATTTATAGTTCTATATCATTTTCTCATTCTTCAAAATATGAGGTAATACATGATCAAAGGAAACAAAATCAACTATTTAATATTAGGGTCATCTCAAAACACACTAATATTCTACACATGTTGATAATGGATCACAAGTTAATCATATTTTTGAGGAAATTGTTAAGAAATTTGCATTCGAAAATAACCCTCATAGTAAACTTTATCCATTGGGTTAGACATATCAAAATAATAAATTATAGGTGGCTAAATAATGTAAGCTAAGATTTTCTATCACAACCACTTTCCTAAATGATGTAGAGTTAGATGTGGTGCCACATAGAATTTGTGGGGTTGTTTTGGGAAGTCCATATTGTTGGCATTATGATACAGGTTTGGCACTATGGAATAGGTGTTGTCCTTGATGGCAACTCACTCAAAGGGCAGATCATAGTTCAGGCTCTCAGAAAGAAAGAAAATAAGGTATACACAGGTTCATCTTAGAAAATTCGCATATATACGCAGGATCACCGATCAAAGCGCGCGTATGCGTATGCACACACTTTCATGGAAGAAAATGTGCGTACATGTAGGAAAATTTATGTTTGATCCATGGTATTTAGTCCGACATATTTGAATCTATGGTTTTGGTCCTTGGTATTGCATACAAAGTGTTGAACCCTGGTACTGGGTCCCTAGTATTGGTTCTCAATGGTTTTGGACCATGGTTAAGAAAGGCCTAATACTATAGAAAGGGAAGGAGATCATTTGGCAAAGGCATTGATTCAAGGATTGAATATCTGAAGAAGAGAAAGATCTGGAACACGGTGATTGGTTTATGGTGCATTATTGAATCTGATCTAAGGAGAAACCTGAGCTGTAAAAGATGGATAAGTTCTATTGATGAATCAAGACCTTGAGGCTTAAATAGTAGTATCATTTTATGGTTTTTGATCTGTTGTATTTGGCGCATAATTAGATCTCTAAATCTGGTAAACTGGGTATATTTGATGTCTGAATACTTCAAAAGAGAAAATTGCCTTGTATAGATCTGTACGCAGGTTTCGCACATCAGAGGCACGTATACATGAAGGTTCAGTGAAATAAGACAGTGTATATGCTGGTTGGCATTGATACAGCTGCGTATGTATGCAGGTTTCTGCATAGTGAATTAGCGTATGTTTCATGAAATATGCTTTAGCTGCTTCTGTTTATTGCTGCAATATTCTAGGTTCAGAATTGGTGTTTGGTTATTGTTACTGTTTTCTGGTTACAACATTCCGAGAAGTGTTTGGTTGATTCTATATTGGGTTGTACAAAGGAGATTGATTGTTATAGATATACTTGATGTATGATTGATGTTATTCATGGATCCAGTCTGAAAATTTGTGAAACGTGGTCCCTGGAAGAAAAGAGAGAAGGTTGTAGCCTTCTACAGGTAGCAGCCTACGTACTAGTACCTCAGCTAGTACAAGAGCTAAAAGGGGTTGTAGCTCCCTTCGAGGTGAAGATGGAGAACGAGAGAAGGTTGAAGCCCTCTGTAGGTAGCAACCTGCGTACTGGTATAAGACTGCACCTGTACAAAAACATTGTAAAAAGAAGTTTCTAATTGAAAGAAGATAGAGACGAATTGCAGCAGGTGGTTTTCACCCACATTGGGTTTCCACCTTATATCTTGTGTTCTTGTGTGTGTCTGTCTGCACTATTTTTCTATTCCTGATTGATGTCTATATGGTTCTGACACACAGGTTTAAGATTAACATCTGAAGAATAATTAAATTACAAGTCTGTGAGTTATACATTGTTTTATTTAACTAAAGTTGCATATATATGCTAGTTTATCTAACTAAAGTAGCGTTTACAAATCGGTATATGAATTGAAAAATAATTGACTTGATAATATTTATTCACCCACCCTCTCAGTATTATTTCCAACAATTGATATCAGAGCAGGTCCTTAAGAAGAAGCTTGACCGCTTGAAGGAAGATCTATCATCATGAGCAACTACGAAAGAGAGGCATCCATCAGGCCACCAATTTTTGATGGGAGCAACTTTGTCTATTGGAAGGTAAGAATCACAACCTATCTTCAATCTCTTGGTACAGAAGTTTGGGATATTGTGGAAACAGGATATACATTTCCATCAGCAACTCCTACAGATACAGCTGGTAAGAAGCAGTATGAAACAAATGCAAAGGCTGTCAATACTCTATTAGGTAGTATATCTCAATCAGAATTCATCAAGGTTATGCAGCTTAAAACCACAAAAGAAATATGGGACAAGGTCACTCTGAGCTATGAAGAAGATGAGCAGGTAAACCGAGCAAAACTACAAACTCTTAGAATTCAATATGAAAGTCTCAGAATGCACAATGATGAAAGTGTGGCTAGCTATTTCCTACGTATAGATGAGATTGTAAATTGTATGAAAAACTTGGGTGAAGAAATAAAAGAAGTTGTTTTGGTTGAAAATGTTCTAATATCTTTGTATTATAAGTTTGATTCAAAAGTTTCTTCCATAGAAGAAAAACAGAATCTACAGAGTCTTACCATGTCCTAGCTACGTGGAATTCTAACTGCTTACGAAATGAGAAAAGGGGGACCATGAGACAAGAGAGAAGCCACATCCAAAGCCTCAATAAAAGGAGATTACAATGAGTTAGGATATATGTCTGAAGAAGAAGAAGAATCAAACTTTTTCAAGAACCTTCAACGGGGAACTGGAAGATTCAGAGGTAAGCTACCTTTCAAATGCTTTGCTTGTGGAAGAGTCAGTCACTATGCCGAAAAGTGTCCTCATAAAGATAAACTAGACAAAGGTAAGGAACCTGTCAGATGGAACAGAAAACAAAATGAAAGTAAGAAGAGCTATTATACACATGAAGACAGTGATGGACTTTCAAATGGTGATGAAGATGAACAAGGTAATGATGATAGACTTTTGATGGCTTTTGATGATGATGATTTCTTGGATGCTATAAATGAAGAAGATCTTTATGAAGAAATTTCTAAACTCAAAATTTGTTTAGAAGAAAAGAACATGATTATAGACACTTTGACATTCCAACTTGCTGAAAGAGATAAGCACAATGAAGAGTTAGAATGTGAAATTGTGGGACTTAGAAAAGAAATTGAGAAAACAAAAGCTCTTAATCTTAGATTTGCTAAAGGATCTGAAACTTTAGATGAGATTATCAAAGTGCAGTGTTCTCCTCTAATGAATACAGGTCTCGGATATTCTGAAGAAATGTCTCAAGCACAAAAGCAAGCACAGGAGCCATCCACCTCCAAAAGTTATCTTGATGCAGCAAGGAGAAGTGAACAGGTTGGCAATCGACAGCAAAAGCATAATGCAGATTACCAGGTAAATTAGGGACCATTTGCTTCAAGAATGAAAAAAGATTACCAAGTAAATCGGGGGCAATCTACTTCAAGGATGATCAAAATATTCAATCAACCACAGGTAAATCATTCTGGCTCAAGAATGGATGTCAATGGAAACTACAGTCAATTGGTTGGTAGGTTTGATAATCGCAGGAATTTCTTCAATGGCCAATGTTTCTATTGTCATAACTTTGGTCATAAAGCTACCTAATGTGTTTCCTACAAGACCACCATAACTAGGGAAGCTCAAAAAAAAGAAGTATGACTGGGATCATGAAAAGGACCTACAATAACTTTTCTTCTCTTGAAAATGAAATAGAATGTTCTATTTGTAACAACTTTGGTCATGAAGATTCTGAATGCAGGAGTACGTTTTGGCAAACAACTCAGAAGGAGCCAGCTTCATTGAATCCCAAAACATGGAAAAAGAAAGAACTGCAACCAGAACGATGTGGGATAGCCTTATATGTGGAAGGACAGGAAAATCAATGGTACATCGACAACAGATGCTCGAAACATATGATAGGTGATAAGGAAAAACTTCAGTCATATAGTGCCTTAGAAAAGGAAAAGAGGGTCTCATTTGGAAATGACACCCAACATTCATAAAAGGTAAAGGTTCTATTCATTTGAAAGAGAAGGTCAAAGCTGGAAATGTTATGTATGTTGATGGCTTAAAGCATAACCTATTGAGTGTCAGTTAAATGTGTGATCAAGGAACTGAGGTAATATTTCGATCAAAAGGATGTATTGTTTGTGACCTTGATACAGGAGAAACAATGATCAAAGGCATAAGAACTCCAAATAATTTATACGTACTCAAAGGAGGACAACAACAATGCTATTTAAGCAAGAATGATGAACACTAGCTATGGCACAGATGACTGGGGCATCTTAGCTTCTCTTAGATAAGGAAAGCATGCAAATATCAGGCGGTTCGTGATCTCCCCTACATTAGAATTCCAGACAGCACAATATGCAAATCATGTCAGTTTTGTAAGCAAACCAGAACTAATTTCCCTAAGAAGGAAGGATAAGCTTGCATGCCACTTGAACTTGTCCATACTAATGTATGTTGTCCAACTAGGAAAAGATCACCTCGAGGAGAAGAATAGTTTATATTGTTTATTGACGACCTTTCCAGGATGTGTTGAATAGGACTTATGAAATATAAAGATGAAGCTTTTGAAAAGTTCAAATCATTCAAAGCCTTGGTAGAAAATGAATCAGATCGCAGAGTCAAATGCCTCAGGTCTGATCGAGGAGGGGAATTTACCTCAGATGAATTTTTCGATTTTTGTGAAGAACATGGAATAATAAGGGAATTTTCTGCTGCAAGGACTCCTCAACGAAATGGAGTAGTAGAAAGGATGAACATAATGGTTCAACAAATGGCTCGTGCTATTCTTGATGAATCTATAACTCCTGCAACCTTCTGGGGTGAAGCCGCGTTTGCTGCAGTTACTATTCTTAACAAGACAAACATCCGGGTAAACAACACTCAGTCTCCTCATGAACTTCAGTATGGTAAGACTCCCACGGTAAAATACTTCAAAATTTTTGGAAGAAAATGCTACATTAAAAAGACTGATGAAAATCTTGGCAAGTTTGAACCTAGAGTAGACGAAGGCATTCTGCTTGGCTACTATCCCCACAGCAAAGCATATAAGTGTTACAATAAAAGACTTGGAAAAATTGTTGGAAGTATTGATGTAGTGGTTGATGAAGCAGGAAACACTCCTAGGCAAGTAAAATCTCAAAATATCGAAGATGATGAAGACTATCCTTCAACATCAAATCAGATTTATGACGAAGAGGAAACCAATGAGGCACCAGAAGAACAGATAAGGATAGAAGAAAAGACTCCATCCAGATACGTTCAAAAGAATCATCTAGAAGCTCAAATTCTGGGACAGAAAAAGGCAGGTGTACAAACAAGAAGAACCATTTCAGAAGCTTCAAGTTATCTAGCATTGCTCTCCTCCACCGAACCACAAAACGTAAAAGAGGCATGCAAAGATGAATGCTGGGTCAAGGCCATGGAGGAAGAACTTGAGCAGATTGAAAAGAATAACACTTGGGAATTGGTTACTAGAGCAAAAGATAAGAATGTCATACAGACAAAATGGATTTTCAAAAATAAGCTGAATGAAAATGGAGATGTGGTTAGAAACAAGGCAAGACTTGTTTGTAAATGGTATGCACAACAAGAAGGGGTAGACTTTGAAGAAAATTTTGCACCAGTTGCTAGACTTGAGGCTATAAGAATGTTCCTTGCTCTCTCTAGCTTTCAGAAGTTCAAAGTATTTAAGATGGACATGAAATCTGCCTTTCTGAATGGAGACTTGGATGAAGAAGTATATATTGAGCAACTAGATGGGTTTATCCTCGGAAATGATCCAAAACTTGTATGTAGACTCAAAAAGGATCTCTATGGTCTTAAACAGGCTCCAAGGGCTTGGTATTATCGATTGGATAAGTACCTTCATCAACAAGGATTTTCAAAAGGATCAATAGATAGCAATCTATATATAAAAATTGACAATGATAAGTTGCTAATACTTGTTATGTATGTTGATGATATCATTTTTGGTAGCAATGAGGAAGACATGAATCAAAACTTTGCATTGGTGATGCAAAAAGAATTTGAAATGTCTCTGCTTGGTGAGCTCACATATTTTCTTGGTTTACAATTCCAACAAAACAAAGACGGTATTTTTCTATCACAAACGAAGTATCTCAAGTAGATCTTCAAGAAATATGGGATGGAGGATTCGAAACTAGTATGTACCCCTATGGTAACAAGATGCAGCCTCAGCACAAATGATGAATAAGCAGCTATACATCAACCAACCTATAGATCCATGGTTGGTAGTGTGCTCTATCTAACAGGTACCCAACCAGACATTATGCATGCAATAGGGATAGTTGGAAGGTTTCAGGCAAATCCAAAGGAAACTCATCTTCAGGCAGTCAAGAGAATTTTCAAATATCTGCAAGGAACTCAAAAATATGGCTTATGGTATCCTAGAGGTATAGATATCACACTTCATGCATATACAGATGCAGATTGGATAGGAAGCGTGGATCATAGGAAAAGCACTAGTGGTGGTGCATTCTTCATGGGTCCTAGATTAGTATCTTGGTTCAACAAGAAACAAAGTTCCATTGCATTACCTACAACTGAACCAGAATACGTAGCTACTGCATCTTGCTGCACACAACTCCTTTGGATGATGCAAACATTGCAAGATCTTCAAATCACTTGTACTCCACCCATTTCCATTTTTTGTGATAATACAAGCGCAATCAATATTTCAAAGAATCCTGTCATGCATTCAAAGACTAAGCACATACCTATCAAGTGTAATTTTCTTCGAGAACAAGTGCTTGAACAAAAGGTCAAGTTGGAGTATGTTCCATCTAAGGAACAAGTTGCTGATATACTCACCAAACCACTGCCGAGGGAGACATTTGAATACCTCAGACAGAAGCTGGGGATAGTTGATGCATCATCTTGCTATTGAATCTTGTCTGCTTTCAGAGATTAATGGTTGTACGTGAGTTTCAGGTGGGTAATCCGCGTACATATGCTATTTTCTGTCCGTACAGTCGTGTATATTTTGGTTTGAAGAAAAGCAGTGGGGCCAGAATCAGGATGAAAAGAGCTTGTTATGGGTTTAACGGAGATTATCTGGCACAGGTTCAGGGGGAGCATATATTCTTCTAATAATGCATTGTTGGCATTATCTTAGAAGATCTTGGTTCAATTTCATAGTTCTTAAGATTTCAAATGGAACAGGTGCAGAGGGAGAACATGGTTGTTGGTCTGAATGATGATTGACAGATGCTGCTGATGATAGTTTGTTAACCATCCTAATCTTGCTGTAGATATTTCGTCTCTATGCCATGTATTTCTTTTCTTATCTAGGTCATGTAATGGCCTATCTTAGTTTACCTACTATGCTTGGGATGGATGAAGTAATGTTTCCTTTTGTTTTGTCATGTGTCAATTCTTGGTATATTCCCACTTGGCTAGGAGATGGATGCATGTATGATTCTTTGGTGGTAGGAAGGTCATTTATAAAGTTATGTATCTTCTTGTAGAACATCTTCTTACAGTCAGGGGGAGCATGGACAGCACAGCAGAGCAGAAAAATCAACATATACTCAGGGGGATCATAACCCTTTGCCCTTGATTTCAAAGGGGGGGAATGACTTTGAGTGACTTGGGGTTGCCATCAGGTCCAAGGGGGAGATTGTTGGCATTATGACACAGGTTTGGCACTATGGCATAGCTGTTGTCCTTGATGGCAACTCACTTAAAGGGCAGATCACAGTTCAGGCTCTCAGAAAGAAAGAAAATAAGGTATATGCAGGTTCATCTTAGAAAATACACGTATATACGCATGATCACTGATCAAAAGGCGCGTATGCATATCCACGGACTTTCATGCAAGAAAAAGCGCATACATGTAGGAGAATTTATGTTTGATCCATGGTATTTAGTCCGACATATTTGAACATATGGTTTTGGTCCTTGGTATTGCATACAAAGTGTTGAACCCTAGTATTGGGTCCCTAGTATTGGTTCTCAATGGTTTTGGACCATGGTTAAGAAAGGCCTAAGATTATAAAAAGGGAAGGAGATCATTTGGAAAAGTCACTGATTCAAGGATTGAATATCTGAAGAAGAGCAAGATCTAGAACACGATGATTGGTTTATGGTGCATTGCTGAATCTGATCCAAGGAGGAACCTAAGCGCTAAAAGATGGATAGGTTCTATTGATGAATCAAGACCTTAATGCTTAAATAGTAGTATCATTGTATGGTTTTTGATCTGTTGTATTTGGCACATAATTATATCTCTAAATCTGATAAACTGGGTATATTTGATGTCTGAATACTTGAAAAGAGAAAATTGCCTTGTATAGATCTGTACGTAGGTTCCGCACATCAAAGGCATGTATACACACAGGTTCAATGAAATAAGACAACGTATACGCTGGTTGGCATTGATACAGCTGCGTATGTACGCAGGTTTCTGCATAGTGAAGTAGCGTACATGTCATGAAATATGCTTTAGCTACTTCTGTTTATTGCTGCAGTATTCTGGGTTCAGAATTGGTGTCTGGTTACTGTTACTATTTTCTGGTTACAACATTCTGAGAAGTGTTTGGTTCATTCTATATTGGATTGTACAAAGGAGATTGATTGTTGCAGATATACTTGATGTACGATTGATGTTATTCATGGATCTAGTCTGAATTATGAAATGTGGTCCCTAGAAGAAAAGAGAGAAGGTTGTAGCCTTCTGCAGGTAGCAGCCTGCATACTAGTACCTCAGATAGTACAAGAGCTAAAGGGGGTTGTAGCTCCCTTCGAGGTGAAGCTGGAGAATGAGAGAAGGTTGAAGCCCTCTGTAGGTAGCACCCTACATACTGGTATAAGACTGCACCAGTACAAAAACATTGTAAAAAGAAGTTTCTAATTGAAAGAAGATAGAGATGAATTGCAGTAGGTGGTTTTCACTGACATTGGGTTTCCACCTTATATCTTGTGTTCTTGTGTGTGACTGTTTGCACTATTTTTCTGTTCCTGATTGATGTCTATATGGTTCTGACAAACAGATTTAAGATTAACATTTGAAGAATAATTAAATTACAAATCTGTGAGTTAGACGTTGTTTTATTTAACCGAAGTTGCGTATATACGCTGATTTATCTAACTAAAGTAGCGTATACAAATCGGTATATGAATTGAAAAATAATTGTCTTGATAATACTGATTCATCCCCGCTCTCAGTATTATTTCCAACACATATTTATATGACATGAAAACCATATTTTATATGGAGGAGAGTGAATATAATCTTAGAAAATATGGGATTTAGTTTATCATGATGGCTCATGCAATGAAGAATAATTTATCTCCCATGGATTTAGGACAGTTGAAGAGAAATATGGTTACACTCATGTCTATAAAGGCCAAGGATAATGATAAATCTAAAGAAATTATAGAGTATGATCCTAATGATGAAATATTTAATATTTCTTCTAACTATGATAAAATATTTCTAGGTTCATAGGTATTACAATGTGAGGCTTCGTTGCATACAAGAATAAAGGATCCAAGCCTACATCACATGGATAAGTTTGAAACATAGCTAATGGTAAGGTTGTTCCTATTAACAAGAGCGAGAATATTATTCATTCATTCTCATTAGAAACTATGTGTTCATGTTTACTAATAGTGTATTTTGTACGGTTAGTAGTTGCGATGGTGAACAAGAATGCTTTTAAAAGTCAAGGAATAGCTGATTATGTTAATAATTTTATGAAATGTTTTATCCTTATTTGGATGCTTAATATGATGAGTCAAATGTTCAACATTCGAGCATAATGGATGGATACTGGAAAAGTGAAAAAGTGATACCCTCATTTATTTTCTGAACAAATTAAAAAATTTAATGGTCCAAAAGCTTTCAAGTGGGTATGATTCATCTAGGTGAATCCCTACAACATAAAAAAGTTGATGGTCTCAAATAACAATGAGAAGTACTCCATGGCAAGGAGCTAATCAACACCTTTCCAGTGATGATTGGTGAGGTAAAATGGAAGCATATGAAAGCATTATGCCATTCTTCATTTTTTGTCAAACAAGAAAAAAAATGTGAAAGACATAATATGTGGAATCCCCATATTCTGACAAATGGATAGATAGATGTGACAAGTTAGCACATATAGCACAGGTGGTGGTACAAATTTTATGTATAACTAATGTGGAATGTTGAATGGATTTCATCTATTTTGATCTGGCAGTTAAATGGCACTATTAACATGGCAAGGCTACATGTTATGTTGGTTGTGCAATGGAGTTGATGTTGACCAATTAGAGGGTGCCATGTGGAAGCCCCAAATAGACCAAGAATGTTGGCCAAGAATACATTAGGGAGGTTTGAATCACCTACAAAGCAAACTACAAACCATACAACTATTTCAATCAATGATTATGTCATAGTACTAGAAGAATTCTTATTTCATTTTTGTAAACTAGCTAATATTCAAATTTGCATTGCTAGGGATGAAGCTCATAACCTATGCTTGACAAAGAAAATTTATACCAATTCACCAACAATTTACCATTGGGTAATGAATTGATCAAGTGCTCAAGTTTATGCTAAAAAATAAAAGTGTCATAATATTGTTAAACTTAGCTTTATATCGAAGAGCTCATTGTTTTGAATCCAATGGTGCAAACAAGACACAAATCTGATCTCATGTGCATAAGTGAGAGCAAGTCAAAGTTCAAGTTTGACTTGTCTACATGGAAATATTGGATGATGTGGAAATTTCTTTAGTGAATGAGGAGGAATCAAGTGGTAGGCTACCATTGGCCCCCACATTTCGCAAATCACAGTCACAGGTAGAAAGGTGTTAATAATGGACCACAACATAGATAGGTTGTAATGTGATCTAATTGTAATCGCATATCATAGGTGGATAAGAATCGACCCTCGGGGAGGCTTGATTATGATGTGATTTATCGCATATCGTAAATAGAAGAAAATGGTTATGTTGCGATAATGTTACAATAGTAATCACCAATTGAAAGAAGCGATAAGACCTCAGACATGAGATGCTATGAGCCATAATTTATACTCTCGTCAGGTCTGCGATATCATTATAACAACATTCTACCATGTTATCAAGACCTTTAACCTGCCAAACCTCATCGATTGTAATGAGCGATAAGTTCTCGGGCACGATACATTTATGAGCCACAATTTAAGTTCTCGTTGGGTCCACCGATATTGCATGGCACAATTGCGACTTTGTTTACAAGACCATCCATAGGGTTTTTATGCCGATTGTGATTTGCAATACGGTCGATAGGTTATGGCCCACGGCGCAACCAAACTCTTGCTCAGTTAGTGGATTTTGGAGCAAATTTGTGGGATTATGTCGGTTTTGGAGCAATTTGGGGAACAAATAGTGGGAGAACTAGGAGAAGTCATAACTTCTTTAGTTCTTATCCAAATTGGATGTAAAAAGAGGCTCAATACCCATTTTTGAGTATTTTGAACTCACTGAGACAAGGTTTTAGAGGCATTTGAGCATTGTAAACATAGTTTTGTTGTAATTTTGAGCATAATAGAGGGGCCCAAGCATTGGAACTTTAACCAAGGAGACATAGCACAGGAGGGGTGAACTCCTCATCAAATCTCTATGTTGTGTGTTGTATTTTGATGTTCTTTGCTTTTATTTTGCTGTTGTTCAACATATGTTTTACGTTAAATTGTTTATGACATTTACATAATAAACTCTCATGTGAATCATTTAATTAAGAAAACATGGTGAATTCTTAAGCACTTGATAAGAGAATGGTATGAATCTTGGGTTTTATTCTAAATGTGGAATTAGCACAACATTACTAATTTGCTGCATTTCAGGTCAAGTTGGTATTAGAGCACTGGTTGTTGCTCACTATATTTTCTTTGTGAAAGAAGGATTTAATTGTTTGCTAGTTTTGTGTCATGATAACAAGGTTAAAAATCAAAAGAGGTGAAGGAAATCTAGTTGGAAGCCCTGAAGTTGGGTCAAGTGGAAGAAGAGCAAGGTTTCCAAAGTCTTCTACACCAGTTCAGCCTCAAGTTGCAGTTGAATCTTTAGAGACCATGTCAAATGAAGGATAACCTACAAGCATGACAGAAGATGAGAAGACCTTCAAAAACAATTTCTTTGATATTACAAAGATGGTGAAGGTCCTCTATGAAGAGAGGAATAGCACATTTCAAGGAGAAAGTTCCAAACCTCCAAAAGGAGAAGGATCTTCAGGAAGAGGTAATGGGAATGGAGACAAACCTCCATCCTCTCCACTGTCTTCTTCCTCTTCTACTTCACAAGCATATTCACACTCCTCCACTAATACAACCCTTACTCATATCACATTTTCTAAAGCTTCATGTTAAATTCAAGTTGCACATGTCTAATGGTGAAGTGAATGCAGAGAAGCTTGATAATTGGATTCGTCAGTTGGAGGTCTATTGTAGAATTCAAAACTTTCAAGAGGATGACATAAATATTCAGTTAGATTCCTTGATAATGGAGGGTGCAACACTCATTTGATGGGAAGAAAGGACACAAGACAAGATAAAAAAACATGGTAATATCTCTATTACTTGGTCTGATTTCATTGCTGCTATAAAAAGACAATTATACCCTTTATCTCATATGAAAAAATATCATGAATTGGCAAAATTCCAGACAGTTAAAAGGTCAAAATGTGCAAGAGTATACTAAATTGTTTAGGAGAAGAGCTCTTATGCTAGGAGTAGCCTTACAGTCACAAGATAATTTGCTGAAATATAGAGTAGGTTTACATAACTATCTTCGACATACCACTATTATGTTTAATCCAAAAAATCTTGACAAGGTCTATGTTCAAGCTACACACCTCGAAGCAAGAGGGAAAAATGTACAAGAAGAAGGTAAGAAGAGGCAATTCTAGAGTGGTGGAAAAGGAAACAATTTTAAAGGAAAGTAGAAGAAAAATTCTTCTATTAAGAAAGAAGGGGAGAAAACCATGTGTAATAATTGTTCCAAAGAGCACCATGATGAAGCACATTGTTGGAAGCTTCATCCTAAATTATGACTAAAGAGATTTATCAATAAAGGGAGACAAAAGAACAACATTGCTGTACAACAAGACTTGGGTTCTGACTCAGGTGATGAGACAAAGATTGTAACCATAGTCACTAAGGTGAAATCCATGGAAAAAGCAAACAAAGAGGAATCCGTTGCAAGCGCCAACACAAGAAATAACTCCAATAACGCTTCAAATGAAGAAATTTTTTTTTGAACTATTCCATATCTAATTTATTTCCAAACACGCCTAGATTGATACGCTGTTTGACAATGGATCTAGGGCAAATTTAATTTCTACAGACTTGGTCAAGAAGTTGAATCTAGAAACCATGCCTCATCATAAACTGTATCCATTCGGTTGGATAAACAAGGATGCCAATCTTCAGGTCACACGAAAATGCATTTTCAGGTTTGCAATTACTGCTAATTTCATTGATGAAGTCGAATTAGATGTGGTGCCACTTGATATTTCTAGAATTTTGTTGGGAAGCCCATATCTATATGGTAGGAAAGTTGTTTTCCATAGAATTGAGAACAATATCATTTATTAAAATATAGAGTGGAGTATATTGTGAGAGCCCATCATAGGAAGCTTAATTTGTCCTTATCAATCATATGGAAAATGAAGCGACTAGTCAATTCCAACAAGAGTCTTGTGTTTCTTATGATCAAGTCGAAGAATGACACGAGCATGAATCCTTTGTAGGTTGTGACGTGAAGCTGAAAGCTAAATTGGTTGATGTGGTAAATCAATATGGAGACATGTTTCAAGAACCAAAGGGATTGCCACTGAAAAGGGGAGTTCATCATGAAATTCAACTACAATGACAATGTCCACTCCAAACATCCATATGTATCGAATGTCAATTCTGGAAAATTTAGAAATTAAGAAAAAAGTCCCGGAATTGTTAAATAAAGGTGTAATTCATCCCTCTACTTGGCCATTTGGTTCACCAATTGTTTTTGTACCCAAGAAAGATGGAACTTTGTGCATGTGTGTAGATTATTGAGCTTTGAATAAAACTATCATAAAGAATCTATACCCACTACCTAGAATATATGATTTTCTAGATCAGTTGAAGAATGCAAAATATTTCAATAAATTAGACTTGAGAAGTGGATATCATCAAGTTAGAATAGATGAGGAGGATATTTGGAAGACTACTTTTAAAACCAAATAGGGATTGTTTGAGTGGCTGGTTATGTCTTTCCATCTTTGCAATGCTCCAACTACATTCATGAGAGTTATGAATGATGTTTTAAGATCCTCCCTTGATGTCTTTGTAATTGTCTATTTAGATGATATTTTGATATTCAGCAAATCATGAGAAGATCATGTTAAGCATGTGAGGAAAGTGTTAGATATCTTGAAAAAGGACCAATTATTTCTGAAGATGTCTAAATCTAGATTTGGGGAAACTTCCTTAGTGTATTTGGGCCACATAGCTGAAGGAGGTAAGATGAAGATTGATCCCTCTAAAGCTTCGGTCTTTGTGAATTGGCCAATACCCAAATCACTCACATAAGTAAGAGTTTTCTAGGAGCAACACAATATTGGAGGAAGTTCATTGCCAATTTCTTTTCCATACGAGCTCCACTACATGCTTTGACCAACATGAAGGTTGTCTTCTAGTCGAGAGGTAAACAACAAAAATCATTTGATGATTTAAAGAAAAAGATCAGTTCAACCATAGTTTTAGCATTACCAGATTTGAAGCAACCATTTGAAATACAAATGAATGCAAGTGACCATGACATGGGTGTAGTTCTTTTACAACATGGTAAGCCCATTTCATTTAGTTATGATCTTTTTAATGGTGTTGTTATATATTATCCAACATATGAGAAAGAGCTTTATGAATTGGTGCAAAGTGTGAAGAAATGTAAGAATTATTTAATGGGAAAAGAAATCATTATTCACACCAATCATCAACCTTTCGAATATCTGCAATCTCAAACAAAATTGCAATAATCAAGGCACTTTCATTGGATGGGTTTCTTACATCAATTCCACTTGGTAATTAGGTACAAGAAAGGTATTTATAACATAGTTGCTAATATGCTTTCTAGACTGGTAGTTAATGTAGCCATTTTACTCAAGATTTTTTTTTGTTTTTCCCTTAAGGTTACGTTGAACAATATGCACATGATGCTGACTTTCAAGAGGTATATTCAAAATTGAGTCAAGGGCACCAATTTGAGGAATTAGACTACCATGTACATGATAATATGTTGTATCATTTGGGGAAACTTTGTGTTCCACAGGGAGAGAGAGTAAATGTCACAAGGGAAGAGCACACTTCCCTTATTTCTCAACATTTCAGTGTAAGTAAAATAGTGGAAAATATTCATAGGTACTTTTACTGGACTCGTATGCTAGAAAGAGTGTCACGTTTTACTAGAGTTTTTTCATTATGTGCAGTCAGTAAGCCTAGTAATAGGAAACTAGGATTGTGCACATCTCTTTCAGTGCCTTCATGCCCATGGGAGAGGGTTTCTATGGATCTTGTAGGATGTCTTCCTTTATCAAGGAAGGGCCATGATTATTTGTACGTAGTTGTGGATAGGTTCAGCAAGATGTGCATATTAATTCCTTGTAAAAAATAAATTACAGCTAAACAAACAACTCAATTTTTGTTTCAAAAATTTATGGTTCATTTTGGATTACCTAGTTTTATTGTAAGTGATTGTGATTCTAGATTTGTTGGGAATTTTTGGTCAAATTTATGGAACTTGATGGACACCAAGTTAAAGAAGATTACAACCTTCCATCCACAAACATATTGTCAAACTAAAGTGGTTAACATGATAATTATTCATTTGCTAAGAGGATATTGCAGAAAACATCCTAAGTTGTGGGATAAACATCTACATTATATCCAACACGCTTACAATTGAGCAAAACAGTCTTCTACTCTAACTTCACCTTTTGAGGCATATCTTGGTTATTTTCCTAAATTTCCTTCAGATTTAATCTTTGAGAAAGAGGTAGCTATAGATGGAAATAGCGACATAGATAGAGTAAAGAAATTCATTGAGAAAACTCATTTCATTCACCAAACAGTTCAAGAACAACTAGAAAAGAGTCAATGCAAGTATAATGCAAGGCATGATAAGCACCATGTGGATCATCAGTTTCAAGTAGGTGATGAATTTCGGCTATACATTGGAAAGGAAAGGCTTCAATGTGAAGGTAGAAAGTTGAAACCAATCCATTATCGTCATTTAAAATTTTGGAAAGATTGCAAATAATGCTTATAAGCTTGATTTTCCTTCATATATGAAAATTTATTCCATTGTTAATGTTAAAATTTTGATATTGTATGAGCCTCCTTTGATTGAAGATCAAGGAGAAAGTGTATGGATTCTATCAATTGAATATTTTTCTCCAGAATTTCTTGATGAGCTTCATCAAGACACCATAATTGATAAAAGAATGAGGTCATCAAAGAGGGGAAATTTTGATTATCTTCGAGTGGGTCTCAAAAGTACAAATCCATCAAAGTCCAAATGGATTGAAAAGTGGAAGGTGATGGAACAATATCCTCATCTATTCAATAATTAAATATAATCTTTTGGGGTCCAAAAGGCTTCCAGTGAGGAGGAGTGATCAAATGCTGAAGAGTATGTGCAATAATTAAAGTGTCTGAATTTTGTTAAACTTAGCTTCAGTTCGAAGAGCTCGTCATTCAAAATCCAACGGTGTGAACGACACTCAAATCCAAGCTCATATGGAGAAGTTAGAGCAAGTCAAAGTTCAATTTTGACTTATCTACCTGGAAGGATTGGGATGATGTGGTAAGGTCTTCAGCGAATGAGGAGGTGCTAAGTGGCTGGCTGCCATTGGCCCCCGCATTTCACAAATCACAGTCGCAGGCAGAAAGGTGTTAAGAATCGGCCCCGATGTAGACAGGTTGTGATGTGATCTAATCGCAACCGCATAACCTAGGTGGATAAGAATTTGACCCTAATGAAGCCCAGTTGTGATGTGATTTATCACATATCACAAATCACAGGAAATGGTTGTGTTGCGATACGGTTCTGGCAGTAATTGCCGATTGTGAAGAGAAATAAGACCCCAGACACAAGATGTTATGAGCCACAATTTATAATCTCGCCAGGTCCATGATATCACTATAGCAACATTCTGCCATGTTAACAAGACCTTCAACCCACCAAATCGCATGGATTGTGATGAGTGATAAGTTCTTGGACTCTATACATTTATGAGCCATAGTTTAAGATCCCGTCGAGTCTGTCGATATTGCATCGCAATATGGTCGCTTTGTTTACAAGACCATCCAACGAGTTTTTACATTGATTGTGATTTGTGATACGGTCGACATGTTATGGCCTATGGCAGGATAAAATTCGCACTTAGTTAGCCGATTTTGGAATGAATTTGTGGGATTATGTCAGTTTTGGAGCAATTTGGGGAACAAATGGTGGGAGAACTAAGAGAAGTCATGACTTCTTCAGTTCTTATCTAAATTGGCTGAAAAAAGAGGCTACATAGCCATTTTTGAGTATTCTGAACTCACTGAGACAAGTTTTTAGAGGAATTTGAACATTTTAAACACACTTTTGTTGTAATTTTGAGCATAATAGAGAGGCCCAAGCATTGGAAGCTGGACCAAGGATACGCAACCCAGGAGGGGTGAACTCCTCATCAAATCTCACTGTTGTGTGTTATATTTTCATGTTCTTTGTTATTATTTTGTTATTGTTCATCATATGTTTTATGTTAAATTGTTTATGACATTTACATAAGAAACTGTCATGGGAATCAATTAAGTAAGAAAACATGGTGAATCATTAAGTACTTGATAAGAAAATGATAAGCATCTTGGGTTTTATTCTGAATGGGGAATTAACACATCATTACTAATCTTGCTCTATTTCAGATCATGAACTAGTGGACTTTATATTAAATGTGTGCAGCCTATCCAATGCCAAAAAAAATGATGGTATGTTAGTGTTGACAATGTTGGGCGCCACCAACAGGGAAAGGGGGTATCCATGATGTGAAGTCCCAATTAGGCCCCACACCAATTGGAGTATGAGCCTCAATTGGAATATGACCAATTTCCAAAAGTGATGGTTTCAAATATGTCCCTTGGTTGCAATGAACACATAAAATGATATATGCTTGGCTTTGGTGATAGGAAGTGTATGAACTTTATGAAGTAAGAAATGTAATTCATGAAAGGTTACATGACATCAAAGGGAAATAAGTGAGCCCATTAGAAGAAATTAATCATACTAACTTAGAAGAGACACATGAGCAATACAAAAGAATCATTAGTTAACCTACAAAATAGTTCACAACATAAAAATATTGGTAATAGCATAAAAAACACAAATTCAACAAGATACATACTAAAGAAAATGAATTATTTCATTATAATTAGTGTAAATTAAACAAAATACATCATAACTATATAAATAATAGTCTTAATACATCCATGACATATGCATGGCGATGCTTTCAATTTGAGAGCTTCTTATGATAAACTAAAAGATCTAAGCATGAAATTACACTGATAAGACACTAGCCCCAATTGTGAAACATGAAGCAAACACTTGTTTCTCCAAATAATGATATTCCTTCTATGCTAGACTAAAGAAGAGAAGGCTCCAAATCTACGGTTCACTTCCCTTTGCTTGAGTTATGAAGATTTATTTATAAAAAATGAGATGACCCCTCATTTACCTTTGCGACAGTTGAGTTTCCCTCATGACTCTTGGCCTTCTTTTTCCTTTTTCCTAACTAATGACATTTTGCATTCCACATTTAACTCTTCGACTTCCACTTACAAATTTTATTTCAAATACACTAATACAAAAATCCATATAGGAAAAAAATGGGTACAACCTAATAAGACAAATTAGACACATTAAGCTTGAGTTTAAGGAAAAACTAGCTCAACAACTTCAACTTTTAATTATGTTTTTACATATTGATACCAAGCTTGGTACTATGCAATTGTCTCCTCAAAATTTGTAAGAAGGTTAGGCTCATAATAGACTCTAGCTTCCATAGCATTTGGGTAGCTGGTTTTGGAACCCGTTTTTGCTTCTTTTTACAATAAGAAAAACTTCATATTGATCTTAGGAAGTCCACCAATATACTTTTACATGTTTTTTTTATTAACCTCCAAGTCTTATGTGGTAGTGATTTTCTTTTGTTGGTTCAAGTATTCCTCAATCTCCTCCCTAACAACATTCCTTCCTTTTGTCTCTGAAAAATGGGCCTACTAAGGGGACCTTGTGTGCTTGAACCGAGGAATCCAAGCTGTTGTACAATCGTGCATAAGAAACTAAAATTTTAGCCAAAATGGTTTCAAGTTGTTTGTTTCTTTGGATAATCATTATGACCTTAGCCTTTTCCAACCCTACTTCCTTCCTTGTCTACTTGACCAATTATGCTAGTGTGGTGCTCCTGTATATAGTTCACCTCTCATGGATTGTAGTAGTGGCTACATGAATGACTTTCAGAGCTTTAACATTCTCGACTTCTTTTGCATATCATGTAAGGGAACTACTACTTTATGCAAAGTGACCAAATCCTCATAAATATGCCTCATAGTGTCTCCCAATGGCTAGATATCACCATATATAGCTTCTGAAAGGTCCCACAAGTAAGCATATCTAGAAGATAGGTTTTGATTCTCTTCTTGAAGTTGTTATAATTGTTTCCTAACAAATTCTAAATCTTTTTTCCATTTTCTTATTTTCTTCCATTAGGAAATCTATATTTTCTTTTGAAGCTCCCGTAAAGTCTAGGTTGGCTATGGAAATCATTTGAGGATTCCTTTTAGTGTTAGTAATGATCTCCCTTTCTGTATGCATGAAAGTAGGATGTGAGACATCATTGGGTAAATGTTTCTTTCTTTCATGTATAATTATGTTTTGGAGTTCATTAAAGGTCAGGCTATAAATATCCATAATTGGTCATCATAAAGAGGAAATATTTCATCTTTACCACCTGGTGTTTTCACATATGCAGGGGGAGGCAAAGGCTGCATGATGATCTCTTATGTGTTGCACATGATCAACATATTGGTTCTCCTCCCCTTATTCTATTTCCATGAGTCAGGCTACTATTTTCTCCTCTATCTCTTGAAGAAGATCTTCATCCTACTTCTACTTACTTTCTTCTTCAAGGTTTTTCTTCCACTCTTTGTCTACCTACTTCATTCCAACTCATTCTTCCTCCTTCTTATTTATTCTCATTTCCAAATTTCCTCCTATTCCTTCCTTTCCTTCTCTTCCTTTTAGGCCCACTCTTCCTCTCGTTTCCTCTTTACTTCCAGTTGCTCCCATTTCCTTTGTGATATGAAAACCACTTTTAGAATAACTAGATCTACTTTGAAATTGTAGATTTTATCTTCTGCTAGGCTCCAGGAAACCATCCTATTATACTTAATACTCAATGGGGTGCATTTTTCTAGTTATTTTACTTCTTAGGTAACACTTTGTTTTGGAACTACATTGAAAGGGTTTTCCTAGTTTCCCGGTTCATGTGATCGAGAGGAATTATCACGATTCTTCATATTTTCTTCCTCTTGGCACATTGTTTCTTGAATAATCTCCTAGGATCGTATTGATTAAAATATATTATACCAAGCTTGAGGCTTCCTAATTCTATGACTTCAACTTATGTGACCTTCAATTTCTTAATCTCATAAGATCCAACTTGCAAGGGAAGACTATGGAAACGTGCCTTCTTCTTCCTTTGCAGTACTATAGTTAAAACTATGACAAGATGATGTGTAACCTCTTACATGACTACTTTGTCCATGGCATACCTTGGTAACATATGAGATGGTTTCTAGTAGCTAAACACTCTGAGTTAGGTACCCTCTGGTGATTCAAACCAATATGAAACTTCTAATACTGAACTCATTGCCTCACAAGACATGAAAGTGACCCCTTCTTCAAAGATAATTTTGTATAAGACTCTAGAGAAGTGATCCGCTCCATGTTAGGTAAAGCATTGTGAGCACATATATAATCTAGCAGGTAGGAAGACATGTAGAATTGATGTTGTTTTCCTTTTGGTATATTTTTTTCCTTGTTCAATTTGATATTTAGGCACTAAGACACAAGATCAGACCATTTGAGTATCTTCCCTTATGAGACAATTTGATATACCATGTATATTGCTCCTTCTACAAAGGGTTGAATATTATTGTGCCCCATAAATTTAGTAGAACAATAATATCAAGTACTGAAACACCTTTTATAGTGCTTTTGTCTTCTGATTATTGTTTGGTGTCTAATGAAACTTTGACGATTCCCTTACCCACATCTTGACCACTTCCTTAGTACTGAGATATCCTGTTATTGCACAGAAGTGAGAGTCTGTATATTTCTCAGGCTTAGGCAAGTGGTAGGTTAGGTGGATGTCCTGTGCTTAGTAGGAGGCAAGATGTTGACCACTAGTGATGTTTGAAGATATTCTCTTCGTATTAATACTTTGTAGCATCCATTTGATGGCATCTACACATGGTAAGATAGAAAATCTATAAACATCCTTGTGAAGCCCCAACTATTGGATGTTGATGTAGACCTATCTATCCTCTAGATACTCTTTCAATTTTGTGGTAGTGAATGCATCTTTAACACTATGTCATGTGATATTAGAGATGTTTTAATTGTATAATTGTGTATAGAAAAGAATCAGAACTCATATTGAAGGAATTTCAACAACTTCCTTAATACTACTCTTTGTAGCATCATTTGGTGTTGATCTCTTAGGAGGCATGATGTTATATGCTGATGAAAATGAAGTACGCTCAAGAATTATAGTACCTGTGGTAATAGTTACACTCATGTAAGTAGCAAGTTAGCTCTAAAAATATTAGTTCAACAATCAATCTAAAAGAAGTGACACACTAAGTGAATTGAAAGATTATGCAATGCCGGGATGCAAGGGGGTAGGCTGAGCTATGGGATTGAGCAATGAATAGTGAGAGAGGAGGATTGTGTAGTCAAGATTGATATATGGATTTGTCAAGGCTTGCGACTGCGAAATGCGTAGTCTTAGCCGGCAGAAGAGGAAGAGGATTGCACACTGCATTGCCTGAGTGGCTAGGTTGGACCACTAATGAATGGGATTGCAATATACGTAGATAGAGGAGGCCAGTGACCATGCATTATGTAGTTGCATATGTAATGGAGGGAGATTCTAGCTTAGAATTACAAAATTGATAGTGGCAAAAGCCACGAAGCCTTAAGGATGCAACAATTTATCCCAGGAAAGAGGCGCGTTTTACATCGGGGGCTGAGAAAAATAAAAGTATAGGTCAACCTTTGAATGAGTTATATCAGTCACTATTATCAACCAAAAAAAACCATATGAAGGAAACAACATGCATATATAAAATTACCCAACAATTGTAATTGCTGGTGGGCAAAATGACTTGGGAGGGATGCAACTATTATGGAAAAATCAACACACAAGGAGTCATCGCTCCATAACCTTATGGCACTAGTAAGGTTTCTAGATAGAAAAGAAAATAAATAATGAAAACAAAAATATAAATCTAGATCTATATGCTCAGGCAGTCAATGATGTATGTGTCCCCTACGCTAAGGGTTTGAGCTCACACCTGTGGCCCTTGTAGGTTGGTGAAGCATGTTGGGTTCGATGCAAAAAGTCTATGTCCCAACCAATTGATATACTACCTGCACACATATACCACCAAAAAAGGAACACAAATAACCTTCCATAGAAGACCGTTAGCTCAAATAAACATTAACATGTATAATAAACCATAAGCATAGATTTATAGGAAGGGGAACAAGTAGTTTCATTAATCATAAACAAAATGAAAGTACAACAAATGTATACCTTCATATTTGGATATCCTCTCCGAGTTTCGACAAATTCTCCCCACTTTAAGAAGTGTGACCTAAAATATGTATGAACTATAATTAGAGAGATAACATAACAATACTTTGTCCAAGGCTCTCCCACTCTTGACCCTCTAGGATAGATCAATATATATAGGACCAGAGACTCTCCAAGTGGGATGAATGTATATGCTTAGGGTGAAGAGAATATTAGTAGCTTCTTGTTGGGTACATTTTGGCCAAGTATCTAGTCGATGTTGGATACCAAGCTCACTGAGCCCATGCATTTCCACCACAAATTGACGGCCAAACAACGGTCATCAACATGATGATCGTGCACATTCTAGGCATGTACAACTCCAAGAATCCATGCACATGGGATGAAATCCTCACCTATGTCAAACACAGCTACAAAATATCTCTCCATAGCTCAATTGGGCACAACCCCTTTCAGTTGGGGTTGGGATTCCAGCCACTATGTCCCATTTATGTGGCCATACCATTTGCAGCTACTTAGGTAGATTTAGCTCATGTGCAGTCTGAAGCTGACAAGGATAGTAACTTCATTGAGCAAATTCAAAATATCTTCCAACAGGTCCATGACATATTGGATAGAGCCAATGCTAAGTACAAGTAGTTCCATGATCAACATCGGGTGCCACACATGTTCTAGGTGGGCGATAAGGTTTTCTTACATTTGCCGAAGGAGTGCCTCACTGGGCCCCACCGCAATATTTATCCATTTCGATATAGGACTTACACCATAACTAAGGTTGTAGGGGACAACTATTTTGAGATCAATATTTCACCATTCCTTTCCTTGCATCAATTGTTTAATGTGGACCACCTTCAGCCATACTTTCTACCATTAGTGGACGCTTCTAACATTGCAGAACAACTCGCACCAACAATGTTAATCCCAGACTTTATGGAGTAGGCCACAATTGATTGGATCATGGACACATAGATTGATAATACTTGCCAATAGAAGATACAACTGTATCGAGTTGTCAACGCTGGCCAAATCCTAAACCAAGGCAAGTGGCTCAGCAAGGACAAACGTCATTTGAATTTTCTCCATCTAATGGAGGCACTCAATGCAATGGGGATCATTTCTTCCTAATGGGAGAGGACTAATCCAGGTGGATATTGGTGGCCACTTGACTATTCCACTTTGACTGCCACCATTGCTTCTGTCAGTATTTCAGTTTCCTTAATTGTAGCACAATTTACTATTTCGACGCCCTAAATGACGTTTTTTGGAAAAAAGGAAAACCTGATTCTTTCAATGATGTTTGCAACAAAAAGTTGTATTCACCATATATTTATTTTTAATGAGGTATTGCACATCAAACAAAGGTCATATGCCAAATTTATGACCTCAGGAAGTTGGTGTACCAATTTACCCAAACGAGGCCCATAGTTTTGGTGATTCATCTCCTAGGGTTATATTTTTGGATGTTTAGGGGTTTCAATTGTTTCTTGATAATGAATATGCCTTCGAGACTCACTGTAACACAATTCAGAGGCATGTAGCCACCACATCTCTTCTCAGAGATAAGTTATCATTTCCCAAGCTAGTTTATTTCCATTATGTTTGTAAGCATATTTCAATTCTTTAATTTTAATGAAATGAAGTGTTATTTCTACTGCATCTCTGTATTTGTCGTTATATTTGTATTTTGTTGTGTTCCTCTTTAAGTTCAAAACATATGAAGATGTGATTGTTTTCCATTCAATGAACTCCTATTATAGAAAGGATAATATTTCTCAATTCCCAAGATGCAGAACTCTTAATTTAATCAAATCTCTATTAAACCAAACAACTGAAAAACTCTCATATATTTGGAGCAATGTCAGTGCGCTGACTCTCATAAGATGGTGTGGCAAGCCAAAAAATCGAGAAAAAATTAAAATAGATTGAAAAGACCTAAAAGATTTGGGATTTTACAATCCATAAGGATTCGCTAGAGATTAGGGAATGCATCAACTTAAGGGAACAATTAATACTACCAAGGAAAAAATTGTTCCCCAATGGAGTCAGAAATTAAGGATACACGAAATACTACTGAGGAAAAATGTATTCCCCAGTGGAGTCACAAATTCTCCTTGGTAGACAAATTTCTCTTGTAGACAAGTGAAATCTCCCTAGGTTCGGAAACTAAACACTAGAAGAAAACAATAAGACGAACAAAATCATTCCATAAATTCATTACCATTAGATCATAGATGTAATATTGGATGAATGATTCATATAGTTTTTGAAATGCTTGTCATTACCATTGTTTTCTATAAATTTCAATCTAATTGCTGATGCACCGAGAAAATATTTGTAAAGACACAAACACACAAATTAGAAAACCATGTTATACATAAATAATTTAACATAGTATTTATAGGTGATCAAGGAATATCATAAAATTTGCCATAACAATTAATGAGGGAAAGAAATACGGATTTGTATTAATAAGGAAATGAACAGAGTTAGAATCATAGGTTTGATTTTGATATGTTCCTCCCAATATTCCTTAATTCTAACCTCGAATTCAAAAGCCTTCAATAGATAATTTACCACAATGTAAGTACAGTTTCAAGAGTCAATAACCAACCACTTTCCCTTTTAGTGTACTTAATTTATAAGCCAATCATGGAAGTTTGAGATCCACTTAGGTAGGAATTAGATCCACAATGGAGGGAATGGGATCCACTATGATAGGGATGAGGTCCACTATGGTAGGAATTCAAGCCCATATCCTCACCACTTGGAATGTTACCTTCATGGCGGTTCTAGAATGGAATCTTTGTAACCTCTTCAATTTTTTACCCATGTAAGGATACCATCGCACTTTTAACAAAGGAAAAATATCATGGCATCACAACATGTTAGCTATGCAATGTATGATGTAATAGGTTATAATACTATAACTTTAGGGTTGTTAAGGTATGCAATTGATCCAGGAGGATATCATCAGATTAGTTGCACAGGTCATCATTAGTGTTCAGTGTCGTCATCAATTTAGTTTGGTGTCATTAGATTCGATAATGTTGGTTATGGATCAGGTTGCTTAGGTAATATGGTTTTTTCATGGCATTCAGTTCGGATGGTTTAGCACCTAGTTGTCGACATGATTTTTTCGTTAGTTCCACGAGGATTTGGTCATCGACATGTGTTTGTCATTCGTGTCATAGGGTTTGGGTTTTTTCGTCCACTCACAGGTTGATCATCGACATGGGTGTGTCGTCCTTTGCAACAGTTCGATATGGTTTATCGTCATGTGATGATGTCACAAAAGAAGCTTTGTCGACAACATGTATTTGGTGAATGTCACTTTGTGACATTTACTGTAAAAGGGTTTTCTCATGTAAAAATCATAATGAATAAACCTAAACCTAAATCTATGCAACATGCATTAATATGTATTACAAAACTATACATAAAATCCCATGATCAAACCTAAGTCCTAATCCTAACCTACCAAACCATCGCATTCTTAAACAACACTATAAGCCTAACCTAATGCTTGGTATTAGCTCTCGGCTAAGATATACAATGTAAAACATACAAAACATTATTTAAATACATAGTTCAAGCCCTAACCATCACCCTAACCATAGTGGAACCGCAAAGGGGATAGGTTGCATGTGATCAAAGTGTGTAAACTGTCGGGTTATCAAACCAATGGACTTGGGGTTAGCCACCACCTGAAAGCTGCGTTTGGCATGTGAATGGGAAGAAGTTAGGTGGGAGTTAACTGTTAGCTTAGAGAACCACCAGAGTAGACTGTAGCAGAAACTGCCATGAGATTACATGTGAACATGTTGTAGCATTGACCGCCAGTTCGAAACCATCAGTGGAACCACCATCACTCAAATCGTGGGTTCAGTCACTGCTCACATGAGTTGTCCAACTTCCACCTGGTTAGCTGACTGCAAATGGTTTCAGGCTTATCGTATGGTATTTTTGGGTTTTTTTGTTGAAGTTTTTTTAAAACAAACTAATTCGATGACCATGCCAACCAACCTAGGTGTCATTAAACAACAAGACCGAGGATCCAAAACCATCCTGAAGCAACCAAACTCACCTCGAACCTATCCAAGGTGGTTTCAATATAGGCCTTTAAAAGATAGTTTTGCTTCGTTGAACAGAGGAGAGTGTTTTTTATTTTTGTTTGCAGACTCTCGAGGTCATAGGCAGTTTTATTTTCAATGTAACAAGAGCATTCAAAGTCGGAATTGGGAACCATGATAGGTGTTGGAAATATAGTTCAGAGAGCTTGCTTTTGCTAGTGATTAGAAGTTCCTGAATGCACATTCATTCTAGTCAAATCTCTGTGTAATCTACCTCTACTGTTTCAATCCCAATAAAGTGGTTGCCCATATTGAAAGCATACTCGGATATGTAGTCCATGAGGGACGAACTCTGTAATCAAGTTTGTTTTCTAGTATCACTGTGTCTTTACTATTTTCACTTACGTTATGCATCTTTATTATGTCTAATAAGACATTGTAAAGTCTTCTTCTCAAGCAGTTTTCCTCGTTTTCCACACTTTCAGCTAACATTCAATTCATTAATGGCTAATCAATTCTACATCAGTTTTAATAAATGATCATTTGATATCATATAATTTGGTATCAGAGTAGGTTGCATTCGTATAATTTGCCATTGAATGTTAACTAGGTCAAAGTCACAACGAGGAGAAGGAATCCTTGAGCTGATCGATCCAGAGATTGGAAAGCGACAAGTCATTCATAAATCGACAATGACAGGATTTGATGTAGGTGAAAACAATGAAAGTAGGATGAGTGATGAACAGTTTCAGTAAGCATTCTTGACTATGCATTAGATTTTGGGAGAACTATACGAAGACAAGAAGGCGAGAGATGCAGCTTCTTCTTCATAGACATCGAAGAAGGAAAAAGGTAAAAGTAAGGCTGATAAACCACCTTTACCTCTATCATCTCCATAATCATCATCTTCTTCTTCTTCTTCCAGTGCAGAATCTGAAATAGAAAAGAAACCTAAGAAAACATCTCTTTTGAAACTTGATGTGAAATTTGAGTTACCTATTTATGATGGTGAAATGAATCCTGAAAAGCTAGATAATTGGATTAAGCAGTTAGAAGTGTATTGTTGCATTCAAAACATTTCTAATGATAAAACTAAAATTTAGTTAGCTACACTTAGAATGGGGGGAACATCTTTAACCTGGTGGGACATTAAAACTCAGATAGATGTAAAGTGTAAAGGAAAAGTCATCTCCTCATGGTCTAAGTTTTTAAAATCTCTTAAGAAACAATTCCATCCTTTAGGATACAAGCATCAAGATGTTACTGATTAGCAGCATCTAAGGCAAGGTAAAGGGCAGAGTTTTTAGGAGTTTACTCAGGAGTTCAGAAAGAAAGCATTGGCGCTTGGTATTTCATTAGACACACATGAAACTTTGTCAAAATACATCGACACTTTACAACATACATTATTGATGTTTAATCCTGATGATTTTGATGAAGTGTGTGTTTAGGCCATACATATTGAATTAGGTGGCAGGCCTTTCAAGTTTTGATTGCAGTCATCCAAAGAGTTGGGAATCAAAGATTCCAATGACAGTAAGGGGAAGAACAATTCGAAGAGAAAGAAATCAGCGATAGCTCAGAAGGAAAGACCGACTTGTTCTCATTGACAGAGAATTACTCATGATGAATCTAAGTGTTGGAAACTTCATCCAGAACATAAGTCCAAAAGGTTCCTTAAGGAGAAGGATGAAACGAAGGAAATTGCAGCAGTACAACAAGATCTAGTTTCAGATTTAGGTGATGAAAGGAGGATAACCACTATGGTTACGATAAGTTAAACTTTTGACATTGGTTCAAGTTCGAAAACTATTGCATCTTCATCAAACATAAATCCTTCAAATGAGGATAAAAGAGTTGAATTATTTAACATAAGGATAAATTCTAAGCACATAAAGATAGATACAATGTTTGACAGTGGATCACATGAGAATTTAATCTCTGAATATTTAGTTAAAATTTTTGGGTTCGGAAACACAGGATCATCCAAGACCTTAGCCATTATGAAGGCTAAACAAATCAACTCATATAAAAGTCACCAAATAGTGTCAATTAAGATTTTCCATTACAACTAATTACATTGATGAACTGGAATTAAATGTGGTTCCAAGAGAAATATGTGGAGTTGTCTTAGGAAGTCCTTATCTTTATGATCATGATGCAATATTTGACAGGAGAGAACATAAATATCACCTTAATAAAGATGGGGTTAAATTTATTGTCATGGCACATCAAAACAAAAATCACTTGAATTCAGTTAATGTTAATGAGATGAAGTGGTTAATAAGTTAAAACAAGAGATTTGTAATCATGTGTGTAAAGGAGAAACATAACAATCAACATGATGCATGTTTAAGTTATGGGACTTAGCTTAAAGATGGTTTGATTAAACAGATAGAAACTTTTCCAGTTCTATGTAAAACAAAACATCTTACTAATAAGCAGGGAACACAACATGAATTACAGTTTGTGCCTAAAGCTCCTCTTCCTAATGTCAGAATGAATCAATTCAGTCCATGTTTCAAAATTAACAGTTACAAGGATATAGGTTAGTATTGGGGAAATCAATGTTCAATTTCTCTTGTATTGTGTCGCCATTTCATGTTTTAAATAGTTTGGAAGCCTCTTTTCATGTGGAGAGGAAACCTATTTGTTTTCATATCAAAGCCTTTTATAAAGCACTGTAAAAGTATCTAAGGGAAACTTATGCATCAGGGGAAAGTTCTAATCAATGGAAACCTCATTTAATGAATAAGGAAAAAATAATTCAAACAAATCAACTCCTAATTCACTACTTTGAAAGACAAACTAAGTTGCAACATTTTTCACCTAACAATTTGATGGGTTTATGGAAGCAAGTTCACTTAGTAATTAGAAAGCAAGAAAGTATGTCAAGTCAAGTAGTTGGTTTGATGTCAAGAATATCTTTTATTTTCTCTGTCATTCAACAAAATAGATTGTTAATGCATGTTGATGGTATGGAACAATATCCAGAAGAGACTATTTTCAAAGATGATTATAAATCACTAACTCATGGTTCTTCATGGGAAGAAATCAGTTGTCATGTTCATAACAGGTTGTTTACCCATTGTCGCATGTTGTTCATACTGCAGATGGATGGAACAGGTCACCAACTCAAAAAGTTCCATGGTGAGCATCATCAGGGTCATAACTTATAGGTGATTGAACAAATGTATTGGTACATCATCATGTCAAGGTGGAAAGAGAGGAAGTTCTACCATCATTGACTATTTGTTTAGTCAAACTTTTGTGGTCCAAAAGCTTTCAAGTGGAGAGGATTGATCCAGGAGGATCTCGTCAAATTAGTCACACAGGTCATCGTCAGTGTTCAGTGTCATCGCTAATTTAGTTTGGTGTCGTCAGCATCGACAGTGTTGGTTATGGATTAGGCTCTTTAGGTAATATGGTTTTTTCATGGCATTCAGTTGAGATGGTTTAGCACCTGGTTGTCGACATGAGTTTGTCTTTAGTTCTGCCAGGATTTGGTTGTCGACATGTGTTTGACGTTTTCCTTGCGGGATTTGGGTTTTCTCATCCACTTATAGGTTGATCATCAACATGGCTGTGTCATTCATTGCAGAGGTTCGATATGGTTCATCATCATTGATGTCATCGCAAAAGAAGTTGTGTCAACAACATGTATTTGCTGAATGTCACTTTGCGACATTTAGTGTAAAGGGATTTCTCATGTAAAAATCCTAATGGATAAACCTAAACCTAAATCTATGGAACATGCATTGATATGTATTACAAAATTATACATAAAACCCTATGATCAAACCTAAGTTCTAATTCTAACCTACCAAACCATCGCATTGTTAAACAACACTATAAACCTAACCTAATGCTTGGTGTTAGCTCTTGCCTATGATATACAATGTAAAACATACAAAACATTATTTAAATACATAGTTTAGGCCTTAGCCGTCACCCTAACTGCAATGGAACTTCAAAGGGGACAAGCCTCATGTGATCAAAGTGTGTAAACCATTGAGTTATCAAACCAACGAGCTTGGGGTTAACTTCCACTTGAAAACCATGTCAGAAAGATGGCATGTGAATGGGAAGTAGTCAGGCTGGAGTTAATTGTCAACTTGGAGAACTGCCAGAGTAGACCGTAGCAGAAACTACCACGGGATTACATGTGAACGTGTTGTAGCATTGATCGCCAGTTTGAAACTGTTAGTAGAACCTCCGGCACTCAAATTGTGGGTTCGGCCACCGCTCACATGAGCTATCCAAGCTCTTCCTGGTTAGCTGACTGTAAACGCTTTCAGGCTTATCCTATGGTATTTTTGGGTGTTTTCTTGAAGTTTTGTTAAAATAAACTAATTCGATGACCATGCCAACCAGCCTACGTTTCATTAAACAATAAGAATGAGGCTCCAAAATTCTCCTGAAGTAACCAAATTCACCTCGAACCTAGCCAAGGTGGTTCCAATGTATCTGCGGGCCCTTAAAAAGCAGTTTTGCTTCATTGAATAGAGGAGAGTGTTTTTGATTTTATTTTGCAGACTCTGGAAGTCATAGGAAATTTTGTTTTCAATGTAACAGGATCATCCAGAGTCGTAATTGGGAATCGTGATAGGTGTTGGAAAGCTAGTTCAGAGAGATTCCTTTTGACAGTGATCGAAAGTTCCTACGTGCACATTCATTCTAGTCAAATCTCTGTGTAATCTACCTCTATTGTTTCAATCCTAATAAAGCAGTCGCCCATCTTGAAAGCGTACCTGGAGACATAGTCCATTAGGGATGAACTCTGTAATCAACTTTTTTTTCTAGTATCACTCTGTTTTTACTATTTTAACTTATGTTATGCATCTTTATTATGTTTAATCAGTTGTCGTAAAGTCTTCTTCTCAAGCAGTTTTCCTCGTTTTCCACACTTTCAACTAACATTCAATTCATTAATGGCTAATCAATTCTACATTAGTTTTAATAAATGATCATTTGAGATTATATAATTTGGTAACAGAGAAGGTTGCATTTGTAGAATTTTCCATTGAATGTGAACCAAGTCGAAGTCGCAATGAGGAGAAGGAATCCTTGAGTAGATCAATCTAGAGATTGGAAAGCAACGAGTCGTTCATAAATAAAAAATGTCAGGGATCTTATGCAAGTGAAAACACTGAAACTAAGATGAGTGATGAACAGTTTCAACAAGCATTCTTGGCTATGCAACAGATGTTGGGAGAATTGTATGAAGACAAGAAGGTGAGAGATGCAACTTCTTCTTCAATGACATCGAAGAAGGACAAAGGTAAAGGCGAGGCTGATAAACCACCTTCACCTCTATCATCTCCATCATCATATTCTTCTTCTTCTTCTTCTTCCAGTGTAGAATCTGAAACAAAAAAGAAACCTAAGAAAAAATCTCTTTTGAAACTTGATGTGAAATTTGAGTTACCTATTTGTGATGGCGAAATGAATCCTGAAAAGATAGATAACTGGATTAAGTAGTTAGAAGTGTATTGTCACATTTAGAACATTTCTAACGATAAAATAGAGGAGAGTGGTTTTGATTTTTGTTTGCAGATTCTGGAGGTCATAGGCAATTTTCTTTTCAGTGTAACAGGGGCATCCAGAGTTGGAATTGGGAACCATGACAAGCGTTGGAAAGCTAGTTCAGAGGGATTCCTTTGGACAGTGACGAAAAGTGCTTGTGTGCACACTATGTTTGGTAAAATATCTATGTAATCGACCTCTATTGTTTTAATCCGAACAATGTGGTATCCCATCTTAAAAACGGACCCGGAGACGTAGTCCATCAGGGATGAACTCCGTAATCAACTTTGTTGTCTAGTATCATTGTGTTTTTATTGTTTTCACTTCTGTTATACATCTTTTTTATGTTTAATCAACTGTCGTAAAGTCTTATTCTCAAGCCGTCTTTCTCATTTTCCACACTTTCAACTAACATTCAATTTGTTATTGGCTAATCAATTATACATCATTTTTAATAAATGATGACTTCAGATCAGCAATCTAGGATTCTTATATCTCATGGAAAGGTATGTCTTCCATCTTTCTTAGTGATTGATGAAAATATTTCTTGAAATGGTGAAAGATGAATATTTTGCATCATTTTCCTATATGTGGAAAAAGAATGTGTAATAGTATTAGAGATTAGAGAACTCTAGATTAATGATTTCTTTATTTTAAATTAGCTTTTTTTATTATTATTTTTCCATGTGTTTTCCTACATGAAATTTACCTTTATATTTTATATGAAGGAATATTAATGTTTGTGCTAAAGCTATTACATCCAATCTCTTCAATTAATTTATTGGAATTGAAATCGTCTAAGGAGGATAGCGATAATTCCTACGAACTATCCAGGATATACCCAATTAACAACATTTTTTTCTTTATTATGCTAATATTATGCTTAAATTGAATTGAGATAATATTTTTAATATTCTTGATATTTTATTGGTTTGTTTCCTATTGTTTTCTAAAGAAATATCCCAAATAATATAATTCTAGAAATATATGAAAGAGGTTTCTTTCTCATGGTTTATTTTAAAAAAAAAATGAACTGGTTTGAAGGTTGTTTTGAGGATAAAAATATTTTTTCATCCTCTATTAATGATTTCCTCAACACCTATAGTTCTTGTTGAGATTCTAATGACATTAAACTTCAAAGATGATCATATGAAAACTCTTAGTAAATGGTTTTCTTAAATTTATTAATCATAACCCTTATCGTATGCATATAATTATTATGTAGAGGTAAAACAAAAATGTTTAAATTTTGAAAGATGATTGCAATAATTTAAGGGACTCCTTTCTCTTCTTTGGAAGCAAGGTATTATTTATTTAATCAATGATGATAAAATAAAATATGATGTGGTTTTTCCTGCTACCCGACTAAGGAAACCATTTATTAGAAAAACTATAGATTTTCCAATATTCAAAAATTAAGAAAGTACCTAGATATTAAGGTTACAAATTTTTCTTAGTGAGATGTACATTTTTGTACTACTACTGTAAAACGAAAGCTAAGAAGCAAAAATGGAAAAGAAAAAGAAAAAGAACATAAATTGAAATTATCATTTAGCCTTTGGGAAGTCTTATTCTTTGACTACAACTGACTCTTAGCTACAACCTAACAAGCAAGTTTTATCTAGAGGGAGGTCCAAGTTATCCCTTGTATGTTTCAAATCTCTATTGAAGCCATAAGCAAAGAGTTTTAGTTAAGTAAGAATAAGGAATATCCTCCTTGAATTCATTACAATCTAGCAGGACTCTCTCCATTAACATATTTAAGCACCAATGAATACCCATTGTGTACATATATTAGCTAGAGCAGCGATGGGTTTGGTGAACATTTGGAACCTAGACAAAAACTTCACCTCCAATATTAGAGTCTATTATGTATCCTCGTTATCTAGAAACATATATTTCATCCTTTGCAATTTATTACTGGATAAGATGGGCCATATGAGAGTACAATTTGGAATTCTATTAAATATTCAAATATTTTTCTTCTGTATGGTATTATAGGCAACTAATCTAGTTTGAAAAGTCATACATTTAGGACATATGTGAATAATCAATAAAAAAACATGTAATTTACTGTTAAAAATAGTAAATGTTTGGTGAATATCATCAATTTAATCATATATATGCAAATATTAGGAAAAAATTTAACCGATTGCATAGATTTTTTATTTTTGAGAAAATGTAACAAAATAGTCAATTGATGAACATTTTCCCCTAAAATTACTATGGAGCACAAGGGTATGAAAAATGATTTGACTCTCTTCCAATCTCTATAAATCTGATGATCGTTGAAATATGTGGCATTGCATCACTTGTGGCTCATTTCCTTGACAATAGAAGGATTTCGTTGAAAGATTGATAACAATTACGATGGAAGTGGCAAGGATACATAATGAAAATTGAAGGAAATGGGAGCTTTATAAATATGGGAGTCAGAAAATATGTACAAAGTGAAAGGATAACTTATGACCAAATTAAATGTAGAGAGAAAAGAGATGGTATAAAAACTAAAAGGCTAAGCAAAAGGAAGATGACACTGGAAAAAAATTGATAATGAAAAGGTATAAAGCCAATGAATAGGGGATTTCACCATTAAAAATTCCAACTTAAGGATGGAGAGAAAATATATCTCCCTAAATGAAATACCTAGATAAAACTAATAGAAAAGGAAGTGACTTAATTTAAACCTCATTGGAACCCATTATTTGAAATGAGCATGGCATGTGGGAGCCAATGATTGTGATTGGCCATAAATCACTTTAAAATCGAAACCCATACCGAGACATAACCTTTGGCGCACATGAAATTTCATATATATAATATATATTAATATATATATATATATATATAATCTCTCACTTCACATATAATGAAAACTTGACATGATAAATAGAGAGAGAAATGAGCCAATTGTCAATACGTTCAATCCTCCTCTAAACATAATAACTATGCTATTTATTCCCAAACCACACAACATTAAACCACACCTCCACGACAACTCACTACCAATATGCTATTATGTGTAATTATCAAGGTCAAGTTGATGAATTGATTGTGGTATAATCTCTCATCAAGGGATGTCACCACATCATCCTCCATAAAGGATTGATGGGATAGTAGCCATGTCCCCCCCACCTTGCTCCTATTTGGAAACCCATTAAAAGAGAGTGAAGGCACTCTTTACAAATGAAGAATATAATCGTTATAAAGGATGGTAACTATTTTAGTGAAAGTAGTGCTAAAAACACATCCTGTTCCAAGAAAATTTCTAAATGTCAGTATTGTATAGGGCATAAGGAAAAACATCACTTAGCCCATAAATTGGAATTAATTTCTTCCAACCAACCCTTATTATTATTGAGCTAACCAATTACGCATTTTATAATGTTATCACTATAACTTTTAAATGAAAGTAAACTTTTAAATTATACAATATTTTTTGTAGGTTACTTCATTCCACTATATTAAAAGGTTTATGAATTGCAATAATTAAAAGCATGATATTTTTCTATATATTAATTTAACATTCATGTAAATTAAGATTAATTATGTGGTCCATGGTTGACTTATTGTTTTAAAAATGATATTTACCTCTAAATATTTTCCACTGACGTTTAAATAAAAACGTAAAGGGGTTGGAGCTGGGGGAGGGAGTTTGCATGATTGTAGAGGAAAGAATGCAATACATTATTATTTAGGATTGAGTATTTTTTGTAATAATATTGAAGAATAATATTTTTTGCAGCAAAACATTTTAATTGCAAAGGAAGAACACATGTAATCCTTAACAATTGTATGAGATTATATGTTAATAATTAAAGTTGTGAAGGATAGACCGATCCTTGGAGGAAATCAACATAATTGCCTTGTAGAATCAGGAAAATCACCAATAACGCTGAACAAAATCTATTCTTTAATATGAAGTGAGAACAAAATGTTGAGGTTAATCATTGTGCCAAGGTTACATGCAAGCTTAATATCTGTGACTTAATTAGAAATGTGTTCCTTAGATCTATTTAAATTGTTAATTGAATATAAATTAGACATTGACCCTTCTCATGCTTAATTTTGCATGTTTGTCAACTCAACAACTAGACGCAAGAGTAGGAGAAATATGATGTTTTCACCTTTTCACTCAGTTTACATAAGATTTTGTATGATTCATCAATGTGGTGCATTAAGCTCCTACAAGAAATATAGGATAATTGATTTCAATGTATGCCTCTTTTTTCATCTATCGATAGAGGAACTATGGAGATTACAAAGCTTGACTCTATATAAAGTGTCAATTAAAGCCATAATATGTGTAATTTGTTTCCATGGGAATTTGGATTTTTAGCCACCTTATTAACTTGACCATAGGTATCCAAAATTAGTTAGGTCATCTATGTGGTTCTATGTATTCACATTAGCCAAGCAAATCTTGGATACTTACACATCGCGATGGTTCTTTTTGCAAGGATTTGTCATTGACATTTTATATTTCTCTTCAAATGTCTTCTTGCTTCAAAGTATGAATAATTGTCATTACATTTTGAGTTTTGCATGGTTTGAGCTTTCATTTTCTTGTAGTTGTCTTTCTAATTCTATTTTCCTTAAGTCATCATTTTCTTATAGGGTTGATGATATGGATAAGCTATAAGTGAAGGAGGTTAAAAAGGTGATATACAAATAGGAAGAGATGATCTAGCCAACTATCAAAGAAATGCCAATAATTTTTTCCAAGCTAGTAGAACTAGAGAAAGCCAACGACACCCAAATTGGGAGTATCATAATCCTTGTTCACATGTAGAGGTAGCAAATATATTCTCTTGCGGCTAATTTCAAATACTTTAGATCCTTTTCAGACCTAGACAATGACGCTCTCTGACGTTCCCCTAACAACATTGATTTTGTAAATTCCTTGTGAGAAAGTCTTATCGATGATGACTCTATTTAGAAAAGAAGCAACCCAATGGATATAAGGAACAAATCTCTCCCCACTTAGAGAGGAGTGAAGCTCAGAGGGTTCCCAACAATGACTTGTTTTTATATATTTCCAAATACCATGTATTCTATAAAAATTTATGAAGCAAGTTATATGTGGAAAAATATGAAATTATTACTCCGATAACATTGTAATACATAAAAAAATCTATTTTAAAGTTGGTTTAATATTTTGAGTCCTAAAACTACCATAAATGTAATGCTACTACCTTTGGTATATCCCACCTTTTTATATAATAAAAATCCAGTTTTTGCTAGAAAAACAAAAAAATTTATGAAAAATGACTTCGTAAACCTTACCTAAAAGATGACTCATCATGATGATCATGTAAACGGTGGGATGCTTGTTTCACTACTTCCAAAAATGAGATGGAGTCATTTAGTAAAAGTGCTTCAAAATTTGTAACTAAAGTCATGAATATGAATAAAGCCTTGATTTTTTAGGATTTCTAGACGTTGTCTTATCGTAGAAATTCAACCCAATTCAATGATATTGAAACCGAAGACTTCCTTCCCCGTAAAAAGTATTGGAATGTTTTATTTAATATTTATACATGGCCTTTAAGATATGAACTTCACTATCTTATAGAAATTACGTTATTTCTGATTTTTACTTTTATTTTTTAAAGGTCGCTTGTAATTATATAAATAGAAATCGCTTATAATTATATAAATAGAAATTTAAAAATGTCTAGTTTTCCTTCCTCGTTCAAATAATTTATCCTTATCCCTTTCCATTTAATGAATACTTAGTAATAATAGATATTTTTTCTAAGAAATCTCATAACTTCGTTACTATCAAATAATCTTATAATATTTGACTTCTAGTCGGTTTACTTTGTTTATTTTTAATAAGTTTAAAAGTGCTTAACGAATATCTTCAATATTGTGATCACTTTTTAGAAGTTTTAGCTTTATATTAAGTTATCAGAAGAATGAGTTTATTTTTCTTGATAACAGATTTTTATGCCTCCGGTATTGAGAATTAAAATTAACGTTTTTAAAATTATTTAAGGTCAACGTAATGACTATTTGAGGTGCAAAATAGGAAAAGTAAGTTATGAAGAATGACATATGAAACATTAGTTATGGAGAACGACAAATTAAACAACAGAAGCAATAATGGTAGTTCATGGTGGGTCTGAAAACA
The DNA here is from genome assembly GCA_000404065.3 of Pinus taeda. NCBI lineage: Eukaryota > Viridiplantae > Streptophyta > Pinopsida > Pinales > Pinaceae > Pinus > Pinus taeda. The sequence goes on from APFE030546754.1 coordinate 424,214, forward strand.
GTTAATAAAACATACCAGATTGAGGTCAAAAGAACAAATGTGCTAGAGAAATATGCAATAAATTAGAACGTAATATACTCAAGCATATTATAGGATACATAATTATAAAATACCATGGCCAACAACAAATAAGAATGGAAGATTCCATGTCTATCATCAAAATAATAACATGTTCCGTGGTCTTAGTTTTAGGTGCCTCAAGCCAAAGCCAGTGAGTGTTACCACTCAAAAGATGAGATGTGGCAAGCCTAAATCAACTAAATTTGTCTTTGGGTAGCACCATAGAATTTTTTTGGAGAATTATTTTTCGGAGATAATTATTTCACACCACCGTCACACTATCTTCCATTGCCTCTAGTGTCTTACACCACCTCACCGCACACTGCCACAACGTGCTCAGATTTGAAAGGGAAACACTCCATAGACTCATAAAGCTCGAAGAGACAAAAAAGAATGATAAATTTTCGTAACTCACTCAATCTTTCTCTTCTTTTCTTTCTCTTTTTTCTTCTCTTCTTTTTTTTTTTTTTTTTTTTTTTTTATAAATAGAGATGCTCCACCAAAGTTGAATATCACACTCCACTCTTGGCTTTGATATGTGTTTGTAATTTGGAAGCTCTCCTAGCTCACTCAATATTTTTTTGGTATAAATAGAGATGCTCCACCAAAGTTGAATATCACACTCTTGGTTTTGATATGGGTTTGTAATTTGGAAGCTATAACTAAAGTTTTTGCGTTCTTATTGTGCTCGATGTATCTCAAATTGGTATCAAGGCTTGGTATAGTGTGTGAGGGGAGTTACTGAGGTGAAGGTACCGTTCACTTCTTGTAGTTGTCGGTTTAGTGAAAGAAGGAGGTAGCATTGAGGGTGGTATTCTATATTTGATAAAACCTTCCTTACATTTCTTCACTACGCTCATTATTTTCAAGTCCTTTACCATAAGTCACAACCGATAATGTTGATTCAGTGAATTATGTCCCATTGAATCAAGAAGAGAGAGATAGCCATTTTAGAACACTATCGTTGATAAGAAAGTTGTGAGCGTCTAGAGCCATGATCATATCAAGGAGGAGAATTATTGAGGCATATTCTTTGCCACTATAGATTGAGTCAAGGAAGAGTTGTTGTGTATTAGAGGAACTCATTGTATAAGAACATGAAATTTCTCTTATCCTCCATCTGAAAATTTAGTTGTTTTTGAGTGATGGCATATAATACCAGCATTGTTTAGTCAGAAGTTCCTATTCTGACTGAGAAAAATTATGATTCATGATTTATTTGAATGAGAATATTGTTACATTCCCATGATCTTTGGTTATTCATTATTGATGGCTATATAGAGAATATTGATCGGGTAGTGAATATGGCTCTAAAAAATTCCCAACGAACATTATTGAGGGAGAATAGAAAGAAGGATAAAAAATTCTCTTGGCATTATTTAGCAAGGCTTAGATGATGTGATATTTCCAAAGGTGCCAACTGCAGATTTTTTGAAGAATGTGTGGAAACCCTTGAATCATGTTATCAGGGTGTATCGAAATTAAAGAATGTCAAGTTACAAAATTTGAGAATAGATTTTGAGAATACCAAAATGAAATGCAATGAAATTGTGGATGGTTTTATGAATGATGTCATGAGTATTGTTAACCAATTAAGAGATTATGGAGAAGACATGCCAAATAGGAAAGTGACCAAGAAATTCCTTCGAAGTTTTCCAAAGAAATTTGGAGTTGTGGTTGTATCCAAAGAAGAGTTTAAGGACATGATTCAATTGCAAATTGATGAGTTGCTTGATTTATTGATTGCACATGAACCTAGGATTTCAAAATACAATGATAAGACATTGGAGAATACCTTCAAATCTCTATTGTAATCTAATAGAAGAAGAGGCAAAAGAAGGTCGAGTAATAGAGAAAGAGGTGGTAGAGTAGCTAATCAAATATGTACACAAGATAATTATGAGAATGAGGACAAATATTAGCATCTCGCTTCTAATTTAATGGGGAGTAACAATAGAACCTGGAAGCAAGGAAATCAAAGGTATGATAAGTCTAAGGTTTAGTGATTTTATTGCAGAAGTTATGGTAATTTTGCTAACAAGTGTATGAAAAAGAAGGAATATTCTGGTAAGAAACATGAACACATCTCAGAGCAGTCCAAAGATAAGCAAAATCCATTATTTTTTAATGGTAACATTACTCAAGAATGTTAAAATGATAATTAGTGTTTGGACAATGGCTGCAACAATCACATGTCTAGAAACAAAGATTTTATTTCTCGTCTAGACACCAGTATTCAGTGTGAGGTCAAGCTAGGTAGTGATAAAAAGGGATATGTTAAATGTAAAGGAGTGATTTTTGTTTATACTAGAAATGGTGAAAGAATAACAATTGATTATTTCTATTATGTACCTACTTTAAAATATAATTTTTTAAGCATTGGACAACTAATAAAGAAGAGGTACAAATTGTTCTTCATGAATCAAGCATGTACAATCATTAATAAATATCCAAGACGATGATAGCAAGGTAGGAGATGACAAAGAATGGGACCTTTCAACTTATAATGAGAAATGAATTGTATCTCTCCCTAAATTCTTATAAAACGTTGAATTTGGATGAATCATGGTTATGGAATTTAAGATATGCTCATTTATATTTTGGTGGTATAGATTTGTTGTAGATGAAATCAATGGTCAAAGGGTTACCCGATATTCAATAAAAAACAAGCACAAAGTTTTATACTTCCAAAACATTACAAAGAGAAATTTGTTTATGGAATTTAATATGGGGTGAAAGCTCCAGTAGATATTGTACACACATATTTTTGTTGACCAATGCAAAAACCTTCATTAAATGGTAATGTTTACCTTTTACCTTTTATTGATGACTAAAGTAAAAAAAAAAAAAAATTGTGTTTATCTCTTGAAACAAAAATCTAAAGCATTTTCTATATTTAAAAAATTTAATACTATCATTGAAAAGGAAAGTGGCAAGCATATTAACAGTTTAAGATCGCATAGAGGTGGTGAATTTATGCTAAATGATTTCATAACGTTTTGTCAATTTCATGCAATGAATATATACTTTACTGCACATTATAGTCCATAGAAAAATGGAGTGGTTGAAAGGAAAAATTGAACCATTATGAATATGGCTTGAAGTATGCTGAAGGAAAATAATCTACTAAATGAATATTGGGGAGAGTAGTAGCTTGTGATATTTATATTCATAACAAAAGTATGACTAAGAGCATGAAGGACCAAGTTCTCATAGAAGATTCAAGTGGAAAGAGTTGCAATATATCTCATTTAAGAATTTTTGGACGTGTTTGTTATCCGCGTGTACCTAAAGAGTGGAAAAATAAGTTAGATGATAGAACTGATAAGTGTATATTTACTGGATACAATCAGAAGTCTAAAGCATATAGACATTATAATCCCACCACCAAGAAATATATTATCACTAAAGATGTTGAGTTCAAGGAAGAAGAAGATTGCGATGGAAGCATAGATAAATATGTCGCAGAGGGAGTTATATTATATCATGGAGATGATGATGAAGATGATAAACAAGTACAAAATGGATAATTGATTCCCCATACACCTAAAACAAGCACTTCGACAAGGAAATTACCAAGAGTCAACCCATAATAGTTTAGAACAACGAGAACTCAAGTAAATGGCAAACCATCAGGTGATGGTGGACAACAAACAATGAGATCAGAGCTAATGAATGACAATAATCCTACATTAGCTACATTAAGGAATATAATTACAGGTTAGAAGACTAGAATTTTAAAGGAATTGTATGAGAAGAATGATCAAATAGACTAAGTTTGAAATTTTTCATTAATTGCTTATGGCCTGTGAAAATTTCATCTATCACAACAAGTGGAAATTATTTTCCTAATTGTTAATTTATTTAACAATTTATTTATAGTTTTCTACAAAAAATAACAAATAATTCACACTGTGGTTTTCAAAAATAAATATTATAGAAGAAAATAACGTTGGAAATTGAAAAAATATAGCAAACACACATAAAAATGACACCATTATTTTTCGACAAATGTCCTCAAAAAAACTGGTGAAACAACTGAGTCTTTTTATTACTAAGCAGTAGAGAGATTATGAGTACAATCTATGAATTCCCAACTGGCAATCGAAATTGCAAGTATCTGACATAAATAACTAGAGAGAAAAATTCTCTCACCCCACTAGAAATCCGAACACTTTATTCTCCATAAAAACTAGTCGTTCGAACCCCAGCATAGGGCATATGTGTAGTCCTTGTGTTGCCCCTCATACGCGTGGATCGAATTTTCCTCTAATAAAGTCGTCCAATCTGTCTTTGTTGCTAGAAATGACTCTTTGGCCCTATGGAATACGTTATTGGCCTCCAAAATCCGAATAAACTTCGTCCCCATCTAAATCGAACTTCTTTGCTTCAGCTACTACGTAGTCTCTTTGCTACTATTACGTGGACCACTTCTGTCAGTTGCTGTTGCCTCTCCAAATTTGGAAAACTCCCTCTAGATCACTATCACGACCCCTCACTTTCGCTGCTTAGATATGTGGCTCTCTGACAACTGTCGCTACTCTCAAGAAATCGATCTTCCAAGGAAATCGAATTGCTCAAGTGTGTTCTCCAAGTGTCCATCGACTTCTTCTTATAATCCTTAGTTGGAGCATGAATGACCAAAATTAAAACTTAATAAAGGGATAGGATAGTTTTGAAGTCAATCTGTGTGAGTGTCTAGATAATTCTCACCTTAACTTAATTAATGTTGTTTAATTAACATGTTTTCATGAGTTTATACTTAGGAAACATTAAAAAATAGGTGAATAATCTAATTAAGCCATCTTTAGGTGGAATTTCCAGAAATTATTTATGGATTATGGGGACCTCATGTATTCTAGACTCTCCAGTAAGTTTTGTGACTAGAACACATCTGATGCTACAAAAAATAACACTTCATCTTAGCAAGGATTGTGCTCTAGTTCTACACATCCTTCCACAACACTCTGTCTCTGTATCATCTCTTATCATGTTGCTAATGTCTGGATGCTGCTCCCCGCTAACCACTGCAAAAATTTGATCTTGCATCTGTGTTGCTACTCACCTTGCTATACTACTTTGAACACTATATCTACACAACAAATCCCACTGATTTTTTCTTTTTGTAATTACAACTACTGCAACTGAGAAGCATCCAAAATACTAAATCATCTACGTTTAGCATGATGCTTCTATCTCTTGTGTCCTAACTACTACTAGCCTTTACACTGTCACTAAAGAATCTATGCTTCTGCTAACTCTGCAGTGAGACACTTTCTCTACTGTCAACACTACATTTCCCTTCTCAGCATGTGACTGATACTAGTGTGTAACTATCACTCTGGTACTAATTGGATCAATGACCATTGATCCATCTTGCTATTGAATACTATGTGCACCCCATAGCGATATAATGATCCATGGGGTGGACTCCTCAACGAATCTTCCCACTCTCTATAGCTCTATAAAGTAGAACACAAAATCACCCCACCTAACGTGTGGAGGTATATTTTCAAACATATCGAGCTCTTCCTCTAGCTTAGAAGAGATATTGTCTTTTTCCATGGATGTTTTCCACTGGTCCTACTTCTCCTACTTTTCCTTCTTCCTGAGAGGGCACTACGAGCTGTAGTGATTGAAATGACCACACCTAAATCACTTGACCTTCGATAGGTCCTTCTTCTTCTTCTTATGCTCTCCATTCTCCTAACTAGGACCCTTATATGCGAGGGCCATATTCCCCTCCTCCTTAACACACTTTGATTTGCTACTACTGTAGCCACTGATGGAGCTATTTAGAACATATCACGTCAACTCCTCGTGCTGCAAGTCACACCACATCCTCTCCCATTCTGATAGCTTTTCTTGGCATAATATACTTTGGAAAAAGACTTGTCAATCCTTCGAGACACTGTCTAGTGCCAGCCACACTAGATTTGTTGGTTGAGGTTCTCCCCCAACAGTTGCAAGTTGATCCCAGACCTCCTGAATCTTAGTGAGGAATGAATCTATGCTTTCCCCTTTGTACATATTAATGCATCTCATATTTTCTTCCAAAAACATCTTTCATTGCTCGAAAGTACCCCAATATAGCTGGGCGCGAGCATCCCATATCTATTTGGAAATATCCTTTCCATATATATGCGAGACTATATGGTCTCAGAATCCATCGAACATTAACCTCTTCACCTTCACCATTTCCCTAGGGTATTCCATCATTTGATTCACATCATGGGGAACTATGACAACATTTTTTATGTACAACCTCAAGCCATATTCATCTAACAGGAAGGACATCCTAGCCTTCTAGATGACATAGTTAGAGGAACTCTTGAACCTATCTTGATCTCTAAGCCCTGTTTTGGCAATCTTTCAATATATTGAAAAGTCCATCTTTCCTTGTCCTTGGATTCTCGATCTACTATATGTACTCCCTTTTGGAGTGAGAAAATATGAGCTCACCTACTTCAAACTTGTTGGTGGAAAAATCAATCTTTTGAGACTCGAAGTTCCGTGAGAGAAGTTTTTCATCTGTGTGCTTTTCTCTTCCACCCGACATTGGTTGTACTACTACAACTGCTACAAAAACCTTTACGTCCAACCAGAACTCTTCTCAGTGAAAATCTGAGCTGTTGTTGCTCCCTCTAACTCCTAGAATCACTATCCCAGGCAACTTCACTTTTCTATCAATCTGCAACTAAAAATTGAATTTATGCCCCAATAATTGGAATTTCCTATCAATGAACTACATAGCCTCTAGGAATTTCAGTCTCCTTCTCCCTCTAAGTAGCAAAATTATCCCCTCCACTTCTAAGCTTCTTGAGTGATCGCTCAAGCTATGATACCATGTTAAAATTTCATCTATCACAACAACTCGAAATTATTTTCTTAATTGTTAATTTATTTAATAGTTTATTTTCAGTTTGCTAGACAAATACCAAATAATTCAACTATAATTTTAAAAAATAAGTAGTGTAGAAGAAAATAGCACTAGAAACTGAGAAACTCTAGCACACACACACAAAAATGGCATCGTTATTTTTGGACAAATGTCCCTGGAAAAACCCAACTTGGGAAAATTGATGAAACAACTGAGGGTTTTTATTATTAAGTAGTAGTCAAATTTCGAGTATAGTCTATGGAAACCCAACTAGTAATCCAAATAGAAATTATCTAACATAAATAATTAGAGATAAAATTTTCTCACTCGAATAGCAATCCTGACACTAGATTCTCCAGAAAACAGGTTATCCAATCCCCAAAGTAGTCCCTCTGCATAGTCCTTGCACTTTCTCTCACATGTGCAACTTGAATCTGCATGTGAGAAAGTCATCTAGCCTATCACTACTGCTAGAAGTGAATCTCCATCCCTGTACAATACTTTCTAGCTTTTGGAATCTCAATCAACTTCCTCCCTAGGTAAGTCGAACTTCTCTGGCTAAGCTATTGCATAGTCCCTGTGATGCTTCTACATGGATCAATTTTTTCACTTGTTGTTGCTTCTATGGGTCTGGAAAACTTACTAAGGATCAATTTCTAGGTCCCTCGCTATCTCTTCTTCTATCTCTAGCGCTCTGACAACTATTGTTTCTTTCTATAAATTGATCTTCCAGGCGAATAAAACTCCTCAAGTGTGTTCTCCAAGTGTTGTTTGACTTCTTCTTATAATCCTTTACTGGAACACCAACGAACAATAATAAAATTTAATCAAGCAATAGAATCATTTTGAAGTCGATACATGTGAGTTTCTAGAGAATTCTCACCTTAACTTAATTAATTCTAATTAATTAACCAATTTTCCTAAATTTTTGACTTAAGAAACATTAAAAGATAGGTTAATCATATAATTAAGCCATCTCTAGGAGTAATTTCCATGAATGAATTTTGGGTTATGGATATCTCATGTATTCTAGCCTCTCCACCAAGTTTCGTGACTAGAACACATGTGATGCTACAAAAATTGACATGTTCTGTAAATTTTGATGAGTTTGTTAAAAAACAAGTTTGGATAAAATCTATGGAAGTGGAGATTGATGCTATATAAATAAATACTACTCCAAATCTTGTTGATATTTATGAAGGTAAGAATAGTATTCGTCTTAAGTGGGTTTACAAAACTAAATTGAGTGTTGAAGGTGAATTTTAGAAACATAAAGCAATAATTGTAGCTCAAGGGGTTCAACTAACATCATGGTATTGACTATAATGAAATATTCACACCTGTAGCTATACTTGACATAATAAGGATATCATTAGCTACTATTATACAAAATAAATGGAAAATACATTAGATGGATGTTAAATCTAGATTTTTAAACGGTTTTTTGGATGAAGTGGTTTATGCAAAACAACCTTGAGGATTTGAAATTAGTGGACAAAAATATAAAGTTTAAAAATTAAATAAATCCCTATATGGATTGAAATAAGAACCTAGAGTATTGTACACTAGAATTTATGAATATTTGAGTTATAATGGATTCATCGTGAGTCCAGATGAGCCAACTTCATATACAATGGTAAACCAGGAAGGTATAATTTTGACTATGTGCCTATATGTTGATGATTCAGTTTTCATGGGAGATATTTCAATAGATTATTTGAAGACAAGCATGAAAACAAACTTTGAGATGACTAATTTACAGTTAGTTAAATATATTGTTGGTGTTGAAGTATCTCAATTTAAATATTGTATTTTTATTTTTCAATATAAATATACAAAGGATATATTCAAAAGGTTCATGATGGAGAAATGCAATTTAGCTGTAACCACAATTGCAATTGGTACAACACCACGAGGGCTTCACTAGTGGAGAAATACCATACCATGTGGGTTCATATTGGGGGATATACATTGAGGAAAAAATGACATAATATATTTGGGGTTATATAGGGGTAAAGGGTTTTTATATTGGTAGATATAAAATATGGAGTTCAAAGTTAATGAAAAAATATAAAGAGTTGTAAAAAATGTTCATGAAAAAATGGGTACCTACAATATCTAGTGAAAGTAAGGGTTTTTTAAATTGGGAAGGTCTACTGGGTTTGTATTGGTAGGTGTTAAATAATGTGAATTTTAGAGGTATTTTTCAACATGTAGCTAAATTAGGGGTTCTTTTAGTATGCTACCAATGCACGTGGCATGTCAAAAGTTCATTGAGTGAAGCAACCATGTAAAAAACCCACTAAGAAGTATCAAGGTTTAAATGTTGATGAAACCCTATATAAGAAATTGGTTGCAAGTCTAATGTATTTGATTGCAACAATGACTGATATAATGTTTGTTGTAAGTTTAATTTCCATATTCAACGATTCTTCAAAGAGTACCCATCAGCTGGTTAGAAAAATTATTTAAAGATATGTTTTTGGAACAAGAAGTTACAGTATCTTATATACATCATATTCATATTTTAAAATAACTGAACTTATAGATAGTAATTTTGTAGGAAATATTGAAGATAGGAGGAGCACATATGGGTATGTGTTGAGTTTTGGCTTAGGTGTATTAACATGGACACCAAGAAGCAATCCATTTGACTTTACCATTTGCTGAGGCACAATATGTTGCAACAACATAAACGACATGTCAAATTGTGTGTGTGAGAAGAATTTTGATTGAGTTGTCACATGAACAAAAGGAACCAACTTAGATTTTCTATGATAACATATTTGTTGTTGCATTATCAAGAAATTAGGTTTTCCATAAGAAGAGTAATTATACTAATACAAGGTATTACTTCATTCTTGAATTAGTAAAAAATAATGAAATGTGTATGGAGTTCTACAGCTCAAAAGACCAGTTTGCAAACATATTTACAAAACTTTTGTGAAAAGAATTATTTGAAACTCACAGGGAAAATATATGAGTATGCATGATGTAACAAAATTTTGATGTAATAGCGAATTTTTTATATTTGGTTAAATATTTAAGGGGTGCAATGTTAGATATAATTATTTAATACCACCGCCATAATGCCTTCCATCACCTCCAGTGTCTTCCACTGCCTCATCGCACACCACCTCAATTTTTTCATATTCGAAATTGAAACACATATTGGGTTCATCAAAACTTGAAGAAAATAAAAATAAAAATTTGTAACTAACTCAATTTTTTTATAAATAGAGATTCTCAACTAGATTTGGATATCCCACTCTTAGTATAGATATGCTTTTGTAATTTGCAACTATAGCTGTGTTTTGTTCTATTCTTATTGTGCTTTGTGTCTCTCATTATTGCTTATGTGGAAAAAGATAAACATAATTATAAGGAATCAATTGTGTACTATCTACCAAATTCCCATCAATGGCCACCGTTATGATAATAGATCCTTAAGAACGTTAAAAATTTGGACCTAGACACAATGTTTTGGTAACTCCAACATTTTCTTATCCACATCATGCTTTCCCAACTTTCTTAAATAATCTGTTGGTTCTCATGTCTCCTAATTGTTATTTTGAGGACACCCATATTTTTATTTCTCATACTGTCTCTACAATAGACTCCTTAGTTTCATTGTACATTTCAACATTCCTAGCTCTAGGTTCTAGTTCATATTTATCTTTAACTTGGTGTGACAATAAATTTTCAATAACGTATGGAGTAGTCTGTGATCCCACCTACCAATGAATAGATTAGGTAAGAGCTATATACATTGTAGCATGAAAGTAACAAATACTTTCTCCAAAGTAATTTGTAATCAAATCACAATTTCTAATGAACCATGGTAGAGCCAGAAATATTCTCTAAATGTAGCATGGTAACAAGATGTAATGTCTTATAACAACATATATTACTTGAATTCTTGGTAATTAAAAAAACTACGAAACAAGCCTCCTATTCCTCTTTTTTCATCTTCCATACTAAAATTTATGTTTTCCTCCATCATTTTTTATGCTTTTAGGAGGGAACAAAAAATAAAACCATGCTATATATGAAAAAAACATAGAGTAATGACGTTAACTTTGGGACTCTAGAGACAATTGTATCGAAATTTTGAACAATCTTCTAAGAAAAAAGGAAGATGCATGCAAAGGACTATAAGAAAAAAATTGCAAATAAATTCATAGGAAAAAAAACCAATTAACCATATGACCTTTAACTCTCCCAAACTAGACGGTATAAAGGATCTAAGTTTTTCCCATGACTCAAGCTCATAGCATGTCTTTTCCTTCTTTATCCATTTTACTTTTTAAGGAAATAATTTCTTTATATTATGCTTTATTTTTGTTCTGCATAATTTTTCTAGCATATATAGATATCTTGGAAGTGGTATTTAATAATTTATGGAGTTTGACAGATGGCTACAAATATTGTTAATATATTAAGCATAGCACAAATTTTGAAGGAATAAATGGAACAAATTCATAAAGTTATTCTTAAAGTTTTACTAAGTATATTAAAAAAAGGCCAACTACCATGTCATTAAGCTCCTTACCAGGATCTTTCCTGAACCTATAACTAGAAAGCACTCACAATGTTTTTGTTCCTTTTATATTTCAAAATTCATCCATCTATCTATAATGGGTTCTGCTCTTTCAACTCTTTTCTAATATTTTTCTAAAATACCAATAAATGTCTATAATTTTTTATATTTTAAAATCAAACTATCCATGATAATTGTATTACAAATTTGAAACCTTAATTGAACACAAATCCATACTAATTATCAACACATTTTTACACCTACATAGTATTGGGGATGTGATTATTCCCACCACCTTCAAAGTCGTCATTGACCAGAGAGATGTAATTATCTCCATTGCCTGCGAATAAATTTATGTACTAGATATGTGATTATTTGCACCACCTTCAAAGTCATCATTGACCAAGGAGATATAATTATCTCCAGTGCCTGCAAAGAAATTTATGAGAGGGATATGGAGATGTAAATGCAACCACCTCTATCCAAGGAACTAGAAAAGCTCATGCCACCAAAAATTGTGTTCCCAATGTTGTGAGAAGATGGATGCAATATATATTTGATTAGTGTTTCTTGTCCATATGATTCTTGGGGGGCATATTATTTCATATTGAAGATGTTCTTCCATAATTTTTTGATGTGTATGAATGTTTAGAAAATAGAATTTTATATTTACCTTCTTGCGGTTTGTGTCATTTTGGATGATTGTGCTTTCTGTCATTTTGAATCATGGGTAGCTTATATATGTCCTTTTCCGAAGATAGACATGGTATATGATTCATGAGGGTGATGTTATTGCTGAACTCTACTTGTTATTGGTCCTTTTCATTGAATATCAAGACTAGGTATGTTGGGAGAAATTACCATTTTCTAAACCATTTGTAACTTAATTTGATTATTTAAATTAAAAATTTAAAATGAAAATAAAAGGGAAAAGGTAGGAAGAAAATAATAGTCTATTATTTGTGTGATAGTCGCTTTTCTCGACATTATCAAAGATTTCATAGAATTGATAATAACCATTTCTTTTAAATAACCATATATCTTATTAGCTCAGTTGCTCAGAGCGTTGTGCTAATAACGTGAAGGTCAATGGTTATCAAACCTAGATCATTCATTGTTTGTGTGAATGGATGTAACTAAGATATTAAAGGACTGAAGGCTTCAATTTCAAGTCCAACATAGTTTTTTGAATCAATTGTTCATTCCAAATCAAGTACATGCTTTGTGTTTAGTTTTGTGAGTGCTTCATCATTTTAATTAAATGCTTCATCATGATTATGAATATAGAAATTTCCTAAACCCAAAATAGAAAAACTACCATATCTGCTGAAGTATATCAATGCTTCAGGAATAATGAAACTTATTTAATAAATTACGAAGTCTTGATCACTTTTAAACATAATTTTGTGTGACAAGACATATTTTTGACACATGGTACCATATCCACACACGTTCACAAGTACAACACCACACGGAACCATCCTCTGACCGCTCATCCATGGTGATATGCCATAAACTTCCATGTTTGCCAGGGGTGGCTTGTAGCTATCATTATTTCCATTTTCTTTCTTAAAGATGGTTGAAGGTAGCATGTCCATCACACCTATCATTTCTTCCAATTTTTTTGTTAAAGTTGGTATATGGTAGCCTACCATTGTTTCTATTAAATATGGTCAAGGATATATACCTTCCAAGCCATAGGAAATATGGCCATAAATCAAAGAAAATGTGTTGGGATACACTACATGCATTAGCCTCGTAAATATTTCGATCAATCATGAAGAGGAACCCTACAAGCATTAGCTTGGTAAATACATCAATCACTCATGAAGAGGAACCCTAGATGCATTATCTGGTAAATATCTCAATTTCTCACGAAGAGGAACACTTATATGAGATTTTGTGCTTATGATTATCTAACTAGATATAATGTAGTTGGAATTGATTCTACAAGGTCAACTTTTTAAACTAGGTATGGATCTCGATATGGAGCCCATCCACCAACATATGCTTATAAAAATGGAATGAACACCCCAAGATTTTATCTTTCATATGGGAACTCTACCTATAGATTCATCTCATTCTATTATTGTTGGTGACTCAGAATCAAGGGTTCATGGTTCACTATGGAGATGAGAATGAGAAATATGTGAATGTAATCTCGATCCAGGCCTGGAGAAAGATAATGTGACTCATTCGTAACCCCCTATAGGTAAGAAGAATATTATGGGCTACAATATAAGGTTTCATTGTTGAATTTTCTGAAATTTCATGCATTACAGTTTCTAAATCCAAGCGAACAATGACCCAATGTGTGAAACCCGACATCTTAAGGAAAATATGAGATTATCAACCTAAAGTATGAGAGAATTTATGTAGAGATTGGGATTTATTACTATTATAGCTTATTTAGAGCTTGAATTTATCACCAAAAAGAGTGTATAGCTAACAACCTTATTTTTTATCATCTAAAGACAAAAACTACAACTGAAATATGAATAGGTTTAATTAGGATAAAATTGATATGTGTGGCATTATCTAAATACAGTTATTGTACCTAAGAAGGAATATGATGTGTGTAGCGAATAAAATTGGAATATAGAGAATGAGTATGCAATCTCTAGTGAGAAAAGATGGAATATGTAACCTCAAGTGAAGAATATTTTGGTGTATATTATAGGTATTTACTATCGATTGAAGGTTTCTACTCAACAAATATGGGTTGTCTTTTCTGATTTTGCAAGCTTACTTTTCAAGATAATAGGTTATAATTTCAGAATAATTTAGGTCATGGTACATGCAATGTTTCCATTTTGTACAAAAGAAAGTATCGAGAATGTATGAAACAAACTTGACTATCAATTTTTATTTTTTGAATATTTAGCTGAGACTGCAAATTCAAAATCATCTAACCACCAATTATCTAGAGTGGTTGTTTTTGCATTCATCCCGACTACATGTTACCATCTCATTAAACATTGACCATAAAGAGGGGCCATGTTGTCACTCTTAGTCATTGATCTCTGGTGGCTTACCATTGTTTTAAATAATCAGTGGCGGTGTTACATCTCACTACCCCCCACACCCATCGCCTACAAATTAAAATCCATGCACAACTTGGCACAAAAAATAACATTCTTTGTTAGATATTGCACTACCACATATGAATATCTATTTGTCATTTTGAATATGCATAACCAAAAGCTATCCAGTGCCTTGTCTTAGGCCCTTATAGTCTAAGTACTGCAATCTGGCTACATAATTTGACCAATTACAATTTTGAATTTATTCATTCAAGGCTCAAAATTAAAACATTTTTAACACTTAACTTCAGTTCCCTTGAATCCCTACAAATTTCCCCCAATTTGACTTTAGAAATTTTGAAAAGAAAATGGAAGGCATCTTCATACTACAATTTAGTCAAACACATTAATTGCAAACTTTGTACACCCATTTTTGTTCTTACGCCATGTAAGCTAGGTGTTGCAACCATAGATATGGCACCACCTATAACATCCCCTAGCCATTTTCTCATTTATTCTAGCCTCTTTTTAGGCCTAATTATCTCTTTCACATAACCGGTAACTTGAAACTAAACATTTTCCTTTCTTTAGGGAAATTTCTAGACAATTAAATATATAAATAAATGGATTATTAATACGTCTTTTTTATATAAACAGTTCATATCATAATTATATTCCTTAAATTAAAATTTAGATACATTTCACTAAAACATTGCAGTGGAAATAAATAAAGAAAATAATTATATTTTAGTTTTTTCCCAATTGGTTGTAGACCTTAAAATTCTACCTTGCCATATACCACATTTTTCATTTTCTCTCGATAGTCGGTCATCCCTGAGCTAGAGCTTCAACTCCATGGGAATCAATGCAGCTAAATCTTAGCACATGCTTAGTATTTTTAACCAGCCAAGGTACAAAATCAAACAACCTACAACTAGCAATCTCACATTCCCCATCAACATGCAACTAAGTGGGGCACACCCTTCTCTGCTCTTACAGTCCCTCATGTCAGTCTAGCGCTTTGCAAGGCTGCATACTTAGATAAACAAGAATATTATAGGGCCTTGTTCTACTACTCCCATGGGTCTCCCATGTATCCTTCAAAATGCCATTCCTTATTTTCTGCATGCTTCCCTAGCTAACTTAATGAATTTTCAATAAATGAATCCTTGCAATTCCAACATCCCTCTTTTTATATGCATTCCTTGTTTATGTCACTCAGCATACTCACAAGCCACTTAATAGACCTTGGTTATACACATGCCCTCTTTTTAAATGATTAATAAATCATACGAGCCCCTTTTTATCACCAATGGAGTATCAACATCCCCAAACAGTTGACACCTTATCATTTTTCAACCATTAAATATTTTTATTAAAAATCATGTCTTACCATAATTACATTTCTAGGCCTTCTATCCTCAAAACACATATATGATTAGAAGCATGTTTTCTCAGTTATACTAGTTCCAAAACAAAAAACACATATAAATGGGTACAACATCCTTGAAAAAAAATCTTCAACTCACCTACCTAATTGAAATGTTCCAACGTACTAGCCGAAGCTTCACTTATACATGTTATTTACATTCCATAGGTCGAGTAGGGTTATTACATTAACCTCTGCCTTATTTAGGAATTGTGCTGAGTGCATTATTTATACATATACAACAAGTTTATCAAAAAATATGAGGGTATTCTTCCCCCATTACGCCCTCATGCTTTGAAGTAGCATCTCTAATATTAAAATGGTTCGACTTCAACTTTACTAAAGTGATGGCTTAACTCTAGAGAATCTTGACTTTATCATCCAAAATCCACATTAGTTGGAACTGAAGGTCAACCTCATGGTTCTCCTAAACCATATTAAATGTTAAGCATGAGGATCATAACTTTTATGTAATGAAACATGAAATACATTATTAATGTGCATCGATGTTGTTAATGCAATCCTATATGAAACCAGACCAATCCTCTCTAAGATTTCAAATGGTCTACAGTATATAGTTTCCATTGTTCCATAGTTTCCCAACCTCAAGGAAATGCTTCTTTCCTTCACCCTTAATAAGAAATGATCTCCAACTTCAAATTTCATATTTGACCTATTATTTTCTACATTAACGTTTTATCTATCCTGGGGAGACTTCAAATTATGCTTAGTTTTCGTTACTTTCTCTTCCATTCCTTATGCAAATTTAGACCAAAAATAGGCATGTACACTAGACTATACTAAATCACTAGTGTGCTTCATTTCCTTCCATATAAGGAATCAAATTGGGTTATTTTGAAACATGCTTAGCAAAAATTATTCTAAGAATACTCCACCACGTGCAAATATTCTTCTAGTTTTGATGGTTTATCCGTCTCATAAATTATCAACATGTCTTCAATAACTTGATTGAATCATTTTGTTTTGCCATATTACTCTATATGATATGCTTTTCTAAATTTAAATTAATTCCAAATCCCTTGAATAAACCTATCCAGAAATCAGATGCAAACTAGGGATCTATATTTGAAATAATGTTTTTGGGTCCACCATGCATCCTAGAAATTTCCTTCATATAAATCTGAGAAAAAATGGTTTCTTTTTGTGCTGGTTTCATTGGAATAATGTGTGTAGCCTTGGTGACTTTTTCCACCACAACCATGATAAACTGATCTTACCACATTGTTCTGGGGATATTTTATAATGGAATCATTTTCTAATTTCCACTAAGGAATGGGTATTATCTATCACAATCCTATTGTATTTCTATGCTCAATTTTAATGTCTTCACATCCCAATAACATATTATGTAATTAGCACTCATTTATTCATATATGGCCTAAGTATTGTTTCATTACTCTTGAGATTGTATTTTGGTACCCTGGGTGCCTAGTCTAAGGTACCCTATGCATCTCACTTAACACTAAACTTTTTGGGCCCTAAGAATTTCATTCATAAATAATGGATTTATATAAAAGGGCTCCATATTTTCCCATTTCACAATTCAGATATTTTTACAGCACTTTTCCTTGTTGTAGGCTACCTTTTATGTCGATGTATTGCTAATCTAAATTTGTAGTCGTGGATGTAGCATGCATTGCATGAACCCTTCTGCTAAGTGCACTAGACAGACTATTATCCATGTCCTTCATGTGATTACTTTCAAAATCACAATCAGCCAAAAATTCCATCCATCTAATTTGTATAACATTTAAATGTTTTTTTACAAACAAGTTCTTCAATTTTGTTTTGGTCATATCATAATTCTAACCTCTTTCCCATCAAGTAATGCATTGATATATTTAGGGAATGTATAATGGCTTCCAGGTTCAAATCATGAGTGGCATATTTCCTTTAATTCTCTTTTATATTCCTATAGTCATAACATATCTCATACCTATATTGCGTGAGAACTCATCCAAGTCCTTCTTTACATGGATCTGTGCACACAAGGAAGTCTTCATTTCAAACAGGAATCCTCAATATAGGTGCACTTATTAACAACCTATTTAAATGCTAAAACATATTTTCACATTGATGGGACAATTAAAATTTCACACCTTTGTTTTGCAAAGAAGTAGTAGGATATCTATCCTTGAGAACCCTCTAATAAGTCTCCTATTATAGCCTTCCAATCCCATGGAATACCTTACCTTTATCACATTTTTTGGTGTTGGCCACTCTAATTGCATTAGTATTGTTTGGTCTATGACTATCTCCTCCTCCAAAGTAGTGTGCCCTAAATAATGATTTTTTCTCTAATAAAATGATCATTTAGTAAAGTTGGCATTTAAATTATGCCCTTTAAGTAAATTTAGTACTCTCCTTAGATGTCCTCCATTCCCCTCTTTCGATATGGAATATATAACGATACCATCCCAGAACATAATTAAAAACTTATCTAAATAATTGTTGAATATTCCACCCATCAAACTCATTAGAGAACTTTGTCAATTGGATAATCTGAAAGAAACTGGTCTCAGTGTACCATCCTTTTTTTTTTAAATAACTAGGGAAAACAACGGTGAGATACTAAGGTGTATGTACCCTTCCGTAAGTAAGATTTCTTCTAATTGTGTTTGTAATTCATTCAATTCTGGTGCACTCGTCCTATATATTGTTTTTGACATTGGTGTAGCTAAATGTACTAGGACTATAGAGAATTGAATGTGTATTTTAGGTGGTGACCTAGAATTTTGGCAAACAAATCTCTAAACTCCTCATGTATTGGGTGGTCTTGAAAACTTGGGATGTGATCCTTTCCCATTGCCTCCATGTAGGTTGCGTAGATTTTCCACACTTACATAAAAATATTTCTCAGTTTCTTAGCTAATATTTTATACACATAAATTGTCCTCTGTATTCCTTGCACATGCCTTTGTTTCCTTTCTTCATTCAAGAAAGGAAAGTTTTATTGTAAAATTATAGTACTGCATGATTCCTTTCCATATAATCCATATCAATTAGGAAATTGTACAATTCTAGTGGTATTATGTTTAAATATGAATTTATTTCTTACCCATTCATAATGATGGAAAATTCCTTCACTAGTTTGGTTATACTTCATTTAGCTTTTGTAGCTCGCTGAACTAACCAACTCAAGCTATACTTGGTTTATTTAAGTTAAATTTTTCAACCAACATAGGATTGATATAACTATGGACAAATATAAAATTAATTAAAACTACACTTACCTTCCACTTCAACCATGTGTCCCTAATGCTGAATTTTCCTACTATCTATTACTACATAAATTCTAGGAATTCTTAAACCCACGTCCAACCATTGTATCATCACCCTAATTTTTACTTCATTTTGTCGGAAATACCTATAAGTATTCTCTCCATTGCAACTCTCAAACCAAATGGGATAAAATCTTGCTTTCTTTCTCAATGACTCATTCCCCATTAGTTCGCTATGAACTAGTTTTTCATTTTGTTTTTCTTGAGAATAATTTTCAAAAGATAAGGGTTTGAACCATTTCTTCCTTGTTATGAAGAGTTTGATATCGATGGATAAATACTAATTCCCTAGATAAGTAGCCATACCTGGAACAACAATTTAAAGAAATTTAACCTTTTTCTATAAACAATAGATAAGACAGAGAATGAGAGGACCTACTTGTACTTGCGCTTTCCTCTTTTCTCCTTTGTATCAATCCCATCACTCCTTCCCTTACTTAACACGCTTGAGAAGCACCTGTAAACAACAACAGAAGACAAAGAACCAATCAAAGCAAAATATTTATTGACTACAAGTAAATGGAATCACATACATTCACACATATAAGCATCTTATATCAAGATAAGGATATGGAAAAATGTGTAAATACTTTATTGAATAGAAGGAAGAATTACAACCATGAAGTCTGATTCGAAGTCACTCCTCCAGCTTTGGCTCCATCCACATCACATCATAAGCATGACCTTCTGGCAGCATAATGACACTTACAGTAGTCTCAATTTTCAAACTAACATTATCTCCTTACAATTCATAAAAGTCCAGCCCCTGATCACTTAGATGAATGCTCAATTTATAGGAATATGGAGGAGGTTTTGTCATCAATGAGGGTATTGAATGGCCTTCCATTCTGAGAATTAGTTCCATGGAGGAAGGGATGAGAGAATAAGAGGTATGTTAACTCATTGCTCATCCATTTTCAAGTTCATAGGAGATGAAAAGTGTGGGAATATTCTAGAAGGCTACAGAAGATAAGAATATTCCCCAAACCCTATATGAAATTTTCTCAAACTCGCCCAGCTTAGGTAAAAGTGGGCCTAGGTGCTCTATAGAGCACTCTTGCATGGGCCTAAGTGCTCTGCAAAGCAGCCTTCTATGGGCCTACCTGCATTGGTCCTTCTGGATTCATTTTAGGATGTCTTCAGGCCATGAAACTACAACTGAAATTAGGGTTTGATGAGCCATAAAACACTGATCTGGATGATGGGAGTGATGTGCCCAAATGGATTTGTAACATCTACCCCCTAAAACATGAAGTTGAAAAATGTTAATGTCGAGTGAAACGCTTTACGATGTCAAGAGGAGGTTCTAAAGTGGATGGTGACCTGCATCAATTACAATACATAATATCATGATATTTTGATTTTTTCTCATCAATTGGTGAGGGAAGGCATACTCATGCTCAACATATAAACTTTCATTACAAGTACATAGATAGTCATCTACAGATATAGACCGATGATTGGGATGACCATCAATGTAAAGCCATTCTACGAATGATTTGGTACATTTCCTGAAATCGCAACCCAGATGGATGAAACTAGATCTGGGTTCTTCTATCTCATTCAATCATTCACTCAAGTATGATTCTAAGCATGTGAATTTGTGATCTGAAGTTGAACATGGGAAGACACCATCTGATTACTAGCCAATGATGTAAGCCGTTAACAAACGTGAGAGAAATCACTGATAGTGATAATGATCCTCAAGGTATAGTCATACATTCTGCATGGTGTGAATGGATGTTTTGATGTCAAACACCATACAAAGTCTTTTGATCAAAGGCCACTGATGTCAACCTATTGCCAGAAGCGAGAAACTTGCCATTGATGTATGCAAGCCGAAAGGTACTGGAAGGGTGTTTCTAAGTCAACTTCTTGGATAATGTGTTGATGTTGACAAGAAGTGAGTTGTCACAGGAGGGCCTTGATGTATGCCACATCAACAAAATGAAACAAGTGTAATGATTTTGGAGACGGAATTTGACTAACGACACAAGGTTCAGGAATGCAGTCATGAAAATGAAGGTTTATGGTATTACAAAGGATGAATTTTTACTGAATGAATTCTCTTGAACATGTCGGTGACACTGAAATGAATTGGTAGCATTGACCCAAAACAAAGTGATTGATGGTATGATAACCATCAAGCTGATAACTCGACCCAAATAGTCACGATGATGAAGTGAAAGTGTCCCGTTCAAGAGTGACCTACTACCAAAAGTGTTTTACTCCTTTTTCCATTTTCCCCAATCATTGTTGGCTAGTACCTCTTTATTTTTTTATCAAGCTTGAGGATGATAACATATGCTTGTTGTATAATTCCACCGTTCAGGTGAATCCATCGCTATGTGATTTTTTAACGAGCCTAGCGAAGGTGAAAGTCGGTCTTGTCATGATCGACATGTTTTTCGCTATTTGATGTTTTAACAAGTTTAAAGAGAAAGATAACTCGGTCCTTTTCATGTTTAGAGAGTTTCAAAAGGGACAAAAAGAAAAATCCACAAGTTCTTTTTCGTAGATTTGTCTCTGAAGCCCGAGAAAGCATAAAACAATATGAGAGGGAACCTATTAACCATGTTCGGTCAACCTTTTCCTTTTTTGTAAATAATCTATCTTAGTCTGAAAAAGGGTTAAACTTATACTGAGTAGATGTCGTTTCCAATCCGTTAACAAGCTGAAAAGGACAAGCGCTCAGAAATATTTTCATATTTCAAGAGTCTAAAAAGAGCTTAAAGAGGACTCCACTTTGAGGAACGAATGGCTTCTAGGATAGCAACTGGTTATGGTGATGTTGGAACTTCTCTAAGCATGTTGATTGATGTCAAGAGGTTGGCTAATAAGACCACTCATTGCAATGATTCCTTGAAATGGTAAAACAACCAAGTGAAAGCGTATGATCGGCCAAACAGATAGTAACGATGGAAGGAGAAAAACCAAGGCTCATCTAATGGAAGAGGCTGATAAAATGGAAATCACGAGGGTTCAAATGGAGATGGGTTCATTTTTACACAAGATTGAACCAAAGGGAACTATTCTTGGATTTAGTTTCATGTTCACACAAGCTTGAAATGAAAAACTATGCTTGGAACTGGTTTCATTTTTACACAAGCTTGAAATGAGGAAAAACTTTGCTTGAATTCAGTTTTATTTTTACACAAGCTTCAACTCAAAAACTATGCTTGATATTGGTTTACATGCCCCTAGTATGATGACTTGATTCTAGGTGCATGCCCCCCAAGCTTTATTACATTCACCTAAGTAGACTACTTGTGGCTATGAGGTGGATGGAATAAAGGTTCAGTTACAAGATCAAGTGAAAGAATTCACTGGGATTTTATGAGATCTAATCAAAGACTCAAATTGGAACTTTGCTCTAGGGGACCTTATTTCAATTTTTAATGAGCATGATACAGGACAAGGAACTTTTCTCAGATTCCTTGTTTCATTTTCTAGCGAGCTTAACATAAGACAAGGAACTATGCTCTTGGATCTATTTCATTTTTTAATGAGGTTGACATAATAAAAGAACTATCCTCATACTCCTTGTTTCATTTTAACGAGGTTGACATAAGACAAGGAACTATCCTCATACACGTTGTTTCATTTTTTAACGAGGTTGACACAAGACCAGGAACTATCCTCATACCCTTTGTTTGTTTTTTAAACAAGGTTGACACAAGACCAGGAACTGTCCTCACACCCTTTGTTTCATTTTTTAATGAGGTTGACACAAGACCAGGAACTGTCCTCGTATTCCTTGATCATGACACATAATAGCTCATGACTTCCAAGAGGTTCTCATCATATGCGAGAAGAATGCTCTTGAAGGAGAGATTTGGTTCCAATGCCCATAGCACATAATCTACAACATCACAGAATTGATTGTCTGTTGATGTAGGCATGGAACGGGTTGCCACATAATTAATCTTTGGCGGGGAAGATACCATTCGCACAAAAGGACCATTTAGGGAAGATGGTTGACTGGAAGCCATATTTGGATCGGGAAATGAAAGATGGCCAACGATGACAATTTTGGCTTCATGCGGGAAACACATCACTCAAAAGAGTGTTGAAACAAGAGCTCCCATGTCATAAACATAGCCATGCCCGAGAAGTAAATTTTAATCTAAAGGGCCTAGGACCACCATCACATTGAGATAAACAATTTTTCCTCCCAATGTAATAGGAAACTAAGGAAGGATCCCTAATGGTTGACTGGTTCCTCTATTAAAATCCAATAGATTTTGCGTAATAGGCACAAGCGGCGGTAAACCGAGCACTTTCCAAGCAGTGGAGGAAAGTATACTCATTGATGCACCTTCAAATATAATAGTGCTAGGTATAATCATATTAAAAACCTGTACTACGATTTGGAAAGGCACATAAGAAGGAAGACAACATCTTGCAAGTTGATTCCAATCAAAAGAAGTGACCAGACTACTTGGAGGGGTTACTCTAAGAACAAGAGAATTATCCCCTTGAGTTACGAGAACGGAAGGATTTTCCTTTTGTCTTGATGGAACATGAGGGTTTCCTCGAAGCTCATTGGAATCTGAAGAAACAAAAAAAACCTGAGTGGTATCATACTCACTATCTATGGGAAAGGTATGATTAAATGAAGTTGAAATTGGGTCAACTATTTCCTCAACCTGTGATTGGTCAGGTATAGACTCATGATATTCACATTTAGAGAGAGTTGTTTCGACCGGTGGTTGAATTAAGTCAGTCACTTTATGAACTAGTGATTGATTAATGGAGAGTCTCTTGTAACCAGATGGAAGTCACTGCGGAGAAGAAGGACAGTTATCCAACACTCTTTGGGCTTGATCCAGATAGGGAAAAAGGTGAATGGGGTGATTCCCTTCACATAACCTATAGGGAAACATAACTTTACCCTTCTTTCCATGAACTTTACTACCACTATTTGGTGGTGTGTCACCAGCATGATCTCCAGAAGTTGATGACATAGGATGATGTAAACGAGAAGACCATTATTCTAAGCTTTGAGGAATATCAGGAAAATTTCGAAGAAGATGGTATCCCGTACAAAGTTTGCATGGATATCGAACTTTGTGAAGCTTCTCGGATGGTTTCTTCTTCTTCTTCTTCTTCTTCTTCTTCTTCTTCCATTTCTAGTTCTTCTTAGCCACCTGGTTACTACTACCAATACTTTCACCAAGCGCAGAGGAAGAAGTGGAGGAAGAAAAAACCGATGAAGAAGGCAAAGGGTCGACTTCAGGATCAACTAGAGGTTTATTTTTTCCAGTTGGAGGAGTACTCGAATGTAGAGAAATAACGACATTTTGAACCAGTAAGGTTGAAAACAACCATACTAGCAAGCCAATGGTAAATCCTGGAAGGGACAATGTAGCCATATATGGAGCACCAATATTTCCAAAAGGATGAAAAGATAAGGATTCCCATCAAAAGGAATTCCTTGATCGGTGGACTCTGAAATTTTTTCCATATGTCTCAACCTAAGAGCAACTAAGGAGCGATTGTGGAAGATGTTATCTATGGTCAATTAATTTTTTTTAATCAAAGTAACATAAAAAAAAAAAATAGGGATAATATAGGCAAAAGGTTTACCAAGCAACTGTTAACTGCAGAATACCTCCTGGCGAACCAAGAAGTATAGGCAGGCAATCTCCCCGAATGCTGTGTTCGGTGCCTCACAGTGTACAAGGCGGCTGACTCAATTACCTAAGGATGGATAGCAACATAGTGTTTTCCTCCCATATATACTTGAAAGTATGTGGAGGCCCAATCTGTATTAGTTCTATATAATCCAAAATTGCACAGTGAGAGCATTCTGATATACTTTACGTGTAGAATTTTGTAGAATTTTTCTACAAATCAGCTAGCTCTTATACCATGTAGAACTTTTTCTACAAATCAGCTAGCTCCGATACCATGTAGAAATTTCCTACCTATAGATCACCTGGTAATGCAATGTACTAAAGCAAAATACTTGATATACTTATACAAACAATTTAGCGGAAGCTTAATCAACCATGAGCAACATCAATAAGAACACATATAACTGATATGGAGAAATCAAACACACATAGCATGGAAGATATAACCAGGGGAAAGCGCCATCCTAAAACCCTATCTCTGTATTATCATAAAAGTGGAAATATGTTCGGATTACACAAAGCCTTAGCTCAGAAGCTATCCAGCTCTCAGTACAATCCCTTTGCTGCTCATAGATAGTCAAAGGCTTCTCACAAACCTTCTCCTCTACCATCCAAGCCTCCTATTTATATGCACAATTTTCCTGGGTCCTCCAGTAGCAACCTACATGATTCTCACCTCACACACAACACTGACCTCTGGAATAACTACACAAACCTGAAGGAGATAAATCCTTATCATGGATGAGCTTCTATTATAGGAAAAATATTCATCCAACTGATAGTATATTGTGCCTTCTCTGATCTCAACTGGGTCTCTGTCTGAACTGACATGCATCAGTTATCCATGAGTGAATACACAGTTATCTGAAAACAATCGCTGTCACATGCATGCAAGCATCAACAAACTATATCTCATTAATTCAACAAGTTGTTAAATTTATCTAACTGAACTTGACTAAGTTAAAATAAGTCGACTGATCCTCTCAATATAGAACTCATCCTTAATTCCTCAATCAGCGGAGCAAATCAAGGACACATTCCCCAATTAGTGGAGAAATAATTCAATGTTCTCACAAAGACTTCAAGTTTTCTTTTCCTTAACTAATTAACTCAAACTGAATTAATTAATTAATATTCCAAACTGCTGGTAAGATCAAATTCAAATTTACTTCCTATAGATAGACCAGAGACTACTATAAATAGGAAGGGACCTAGAAATGCTATTCTTAGAAGATGTTAGTTTTAGCAGTTTCACCTCTCACCCAAGGTGGCCAAAATACTCATTGGCCAAACTGCTATTTTTAGAAGTGCTATTTTTAGCAGTTATACTTTTAACACTTCCTAAACTTAGCATTTCTTGTTCCACACTTTTCAACACTCCCTCTCAACAAGAAAGGCTTCTAATTGAACCCAATCCTGTAACTTTGGAATGTTCTGCATGCAACACATCTACCAAGTGCGGTTGCTCCAACAATACTCGGAACAAAAAAGCTCCCAACTGACCTCTATGTTGGGCTAGAAATATACTCTGATGCTAAAGCTCTACTCGCTGCTAACAAGCGCTCCCTCTCTGACCTCTACACTATTGCAACATCTCCATGCATCTCGCACCATTGTACCCTTCTTTGTGCTAACTTGCATTGTCTAACACACTTTTGCCTCTCACATTGTTGCAACCTGCATCCTCTGTATTGTCCTGGGATTCCCTACACTATAGCTCTCTCTGCCGCTCCATCTGCATCTATCTCTACCCAATCAATCAGTTCCTACTACTCCACATCGGGGCTCTCGTAGCAAGGTCTCATCGAAGAGGTTGGGTAGCTCAAGGATCCTGCCACTCTTCCTTGGGACGATCACTCTATATCGCCCCACCTCCTACCTAGAGGTATGGCTGCATGTGATCCTTCTACCGACCTGGCTCGAAGTTTCCCCCTACTGAAGGTCTCTGCATGAGTAGATGTCTCTACTTGATCTCCACTCAGCTTCCCCTGTTGTGGCTATTCCACAACCTCATGAAGTTACTGCACCAATCGTGGCTCCTCCACAATCATTTGAGACTTCTTCTGGCGCTACATGTTGAGAGGTAATTTACTCTCCCTCTCAACCACCAAGTATCTAACCTTCTCCTTGCTCGTCAAGGCTTTGCATGCATCTTGTACCTCAAGTGGGTACAAGTTCTTGACTAGCACACCAATCAATTTCCACTTTCCCGCTATCAAGAATTTTTCCAGAAAAAGAGATGATTTCAAATCAGCAATATCTCCCTCATCTGAACTCTAATTCAGCCGATTTTTTATTTTTATTTTGTGTATTTTTCTGCAAGGAATCCAAATCTACTATCTACTTTTGAAAATTTTGTATAGAAATTTTTGGATCTGCTCTGCAAACTTTCAGCCCAAAACTCAAATCTTTGAAATCTCCTCTAGTATATTGTTCTTCCTTGATCACCTATGCTCTGATGCCATGTATAATTTTGTAGAATTTTTCCTACAAATCAGCTAGCTTTGATACCATGTAGAATTTTTTCTACAAATCGGTTAGCTCCGATACCATGTAAAATTTCGTAGAATTTTTCTACAAATCAGCTAGCTGTGATACCATGTAGAACTTTTTCTACAAATTAGCTAGCTCCAATATCATGTAGAAATTTCCCACCTGTAGATCACTTGGTAATGCAATATACTATAGCAAAACACTTGATCTAATTCTACAAACAATTTAGCAGAAGCTTAATCAACCATGAGCAACATCAATAAGGACACATATAACTGATATGGAGAAATCAAACACTCATAACACAAAAGATATAACCAGGGGAAAGCACCAACCTAAAACCCTATCTCTGTACTATCATACAAGTGGAGATATGTCCAGATTACACAAAGCCTTAGCTCGGAAGCTATCCAGCTCTCAGTACAATCCCTCCACTACTAATAAACAGTAAAAGGATTCTCACAAATCTTCTCCTCTGCCCTCCAATCCTCCTATTTCTATGCACAGTTTTCTTGGGTCCTCCAACTGCAACCAATGTGATTCTCACCTCACACACAACACTGAGCTTTGAAATAACTACGCAAAGTTGATGGAGGTAAATCCTCATCATGGATGAGCTTACTTTATAGGAAAAATATTCATCCAACTGATAGTACATTGTCCCTTATCTGATCTCAACTGAGTCTCTGTATGAAGTGACATGCATCAGTTATCCATGAGTGAATACACTGCTATCTGAAAATAATAATTGTCACATGCATGCAAGCATCAATAAACTATATCTCATTAATTTAACAACTTGTTAGATTAATCTAACTAAACTTGACTAAGTTAAACTAAGTCAATTGATCCTCTCAATATAGAACTCATTATAATTCCTCAACCAGTGGAGCAAATCAAGGACACATTCCCTAATTAGTGGAGAAATAATTGCATGTTCTCACAAAGTCTTCATATTGCTTTCCCTTAACTAATTAACTCAAACTGAATTAATTAATTAGTATTCCAAACTACTCGTAAGACCAAATTCGAGTTTACTTCCTATAGATATACCAGAGACTGCTATAAATAGGAAGGGACCCATAAATGCTATTTTTAGAAGATGTTATTTTTAGCAGTTTCACCTCTCACCCAAGGTGGCCAAAATGCTCATTGGCCAAAATTCTATTTTTAGAAGTGCTATTTTAAGCAGAGCTATTTTTAGCACTTCCTAAATTTAGCATTTCTTGTTGCACACTTTTCAAAACTCCCTCTCAACAAGAAAGGCTTCCTCTTGAGCCCGATCCTGTAACTCTAGAATGTTTTGCATGCAACACATCTACCAAGTGCAGTTGCTCCAACAACACTCAGAACAAAAAAACTCCCAACTGACCTCTCTGTTGGGGTAGAAACATACTCTGATGCTAAAGCTCTATCTATTGCTGACAAGTGCTCCCGCTCTAACCTCTGTGCTACTGCAACATCTCCATGCATCTCACACTATTGCACCATTCTCTGTGCTACCCTACACTGTGCAACACACTTGTGCCTCTCACATTGTTGCAGCTTTCATGCTCTGCGCTGTCCTAGCATTCCCTACACTATAGCCCCCTCTGTCGCTCCATCCACATTTGTCTCTACCCAATCAATCAATTCCTGCTTCTCCACGTTGGGGCTCCCATAGCAAGATCTCATCCAAGAGGTTGGGTACCTCAAGGATCTTGTCCCTCCTCCTTGGGACGATCACTCTATTTTGCCCCACCTCCTTCCTAGACGTATGGCTACATGTGATCCCTCTACCCCCCTGGCTTGAAGTTTCCCCCTATTGGAGGTCTCTACATGAGTAGATGTCTCTAATCGATCTCCACTTAGCTTCCCATATTCTGGTTGGTCCACAACCTCATGAAGCTGCTGCACCAATCATGGCTCCTCCACAATCGTCTGAGACTTCTTCTGGCACTGCATGTTGACAGGTAATTTACTCTCCCTCTCAATCACCAAGTATCTAACCTTTGCCTTGCTCCTCAAGGCTTTGCATGCATCTTGTACCTGAAGTGCATATAGGTTCTTGGCTAGCAGACCAATCTATTTCCACTTTCCCGCCGTCATGAAATTTTCAAGAGAAAGAGCTAATTTTAAATCAGCGATATCTCCCTCATCCGTACTCTGATTCAACCGATTTTTTTTTATTTATTTTGGGAATCTTTCCACAAGGAATCCAAATTTGCTAATTTTTTCTGAAATTTTTTTACAGAAAATTTCAGATCTACTCTGCAAACTCTCGACCCAAAACTCAAAAATTTGAAATCTCCTCTAGTATATTGTTCTTCCTTGATCACTAGTGCTCTGATATTATGTAGAATTTTGTAGAATTTTTCCTACAAATCGGCTAGCTTTGATACCATGTAGAACATTTTCTACAAATCAGCTAGCTCCGATACCATGTAGAATTTTGTAGAATTTTTATACAAATTATCTATCTCTGATACCATGTAGAACTTTTTCTACAAATCGGCTAGCTCTGATACCATGTAGAAATTTCCCACCAGTAGATCACCTAGTAATACAATGTACTAAAACAAAACACTTGATCTACTTCTGCAAACAATTTAGTAGAAGCTTAATCAACCATGAGCAACAGGAATAAGAACACATATAACTGATATGGAGAAATCAAACACACATAATATAGAAGATATAACCAGGGGAAAGCACCAGCCTAAAACCCCATCTCTGTATTATCATACAAGTGGAAATATGCCCAGATTACGCAAAGGCTTAGCTCGAAAGCTATCTAACTCTTAGTACAATCCCTTTGCTACTCATAGATAGCCAAAGGCTTCTCACAAACCTTCTCCTCTGCCCTCCAAGCCTCCTATTTCTATGCACATTTTTCCTAGGTCCTCTAGCTACAACCTGTGTGATTCTCACCTCACACACAACACTGACCTCTGATATAACTACACAAACATGAAGGAGATAAATCCTCATCATCGATGAGCTTCCTTTATAGGAAAAATATTTATGCAACTGATAGTACACTGTCCCTTCTCAGATCTCAACTGGGTCTCTGTCTGAACTGACATGCATCAATTATCCATGATTGCATACATAGTTATCTAAAAATAATAGTTGTCACATGCATGCAAGCATCAACAAACTATATATCATTAATTTAACAACTTGTTAAATTAATCTAACTAAACTTGACTAAGTTAAACTAAGTCAATTGATCCTCTCAACATAGAACTCATCCTTAATTCCTCAACCAGTGGAGGAAATCAAGCACACATTCCCCAATTAGTGGAGAAATAATTGCATGTTCTCACAAAGACCTCAAGTTTTCTTTTCCTTAACTAATTAACTCAAACTAACTTAATTAATTAATATTCCAAACTACTGGTAAGACCAAGTTTGAATTTACTTCCTATAGATAGACCAAAGACTGCTATAAATAGGAAGGGACCCAGAAATGCTATTTTTAGAAGATGCTATTTTTAGCAGTTTCACCTCTCACCCAAGCTGGGCAAAATGCTCATTGGTCAAACTGCTATTTTTAGAAGTGATATTTTTAGCAGTTCTATTTTTAGCACTTCCTAAATTTAGCATTTCTTGTTGCACACTTTTCAACATTACGTACTATAACGCTTCCCTATATACCCAAAGATATGTGGATGAGCTACGATATACTCATCTACCTTGAATGAGATATCACACTCGAGATGTATTATAGACAAGTTAGTGACAATTGCTATGTTTTACGATGCCGGAACATGCTACTAACCTAGAACCTCTAAATGTTATTCATTAGGTGACAATGCTCCATTAGGTAAATTGAAGTTAATTTTAAGTTGATCTTGGTTAAGAATTTTCATTTCAAGGTTCACCACGTGATGTATATTCGATTCCTATAATGCAAATAATATGATAAACATTCTTTCCATTTAATTTTGACAATGAAAATCTTAGCTAATAGGGATAGAGCAATCAGATTTTTTTCAATTAAAGAGAAAAGAGCACAATCTAATGCAAATTCCCTAAACTATTCCTATGAACACATACAAACTTTTTCAATGCATAATGCAAGTTTTATTTTCGATTCCCTTAATGTTATAATGAACAAAAAAGGAAACTAATCCACATACAGTTAATTAATCTTTTTTCAAAAACAAAGACTTTACGACAGTTCTGTTTCGAAGGAAAATAATACTTTTATGACACTTTCTTTCGAACAAAGATTAATCGACTATAATCTAACTTTAACGATGAATCTATAATGACAAAAGAAATCATTTAAGAAACATTAATAAATGATGTCAAAGTAGGGCTAGCAAAGGAGATACAATCTTGATTTCAGAGATATAACACTCATTGATCATTCAACAAGCAATCAAACAGAAGCAATTTGGTGAAAAAACCTATCCAAAGGTAGAAAACTGAGCCGAGGAGGATCAGTGCAGCCCTGAGTGGGAGACAATGCACTTCAGAGCACTGTCCCTAAACCAAGTGTGCTCTCCAGTGCACTGTGTCCCTCACAAGCATGTGCTGGTGATAGTAAACCATTTCAAAAAGTAAGTAAACACAGTTTTTGACCAAAATTCACTTCAAAAAAGCTGAAATACAATTCAATGAAAGGAAGTAAGTTCTGATAGAGTGTCTTAGGATGTGTATAAGCTACTTTTAACAATGATTGCTCCTCAGTATGGTGACCAATTTGTTATGAAGAATGTGGTATCTACAGATAAATACTAATTCCATAAATATGTAGCCATACCTAGAACAATAGTTTAAAGCACTTTAACCTTTTTCTATAAAGAATAGATAAGAGAAAGATAATGAGAGGACCTACTTGTACTTCCGCTTTCCTCTTGTCTCCTTTGTATTAGTCCCGTCGCTCCTTCCCGTACTTAACATGCTTGAGGAGTACCTGTAAACATTAACAGAAGACAAAGAACCAATCAAAGAGAAATATCTATTGATTACAAGTAAATGGAATTAGATACATTCACACATATAAGCATCATATATCAAGATAAGCATATGGAAAAAGGTGTAAATACTTTACTGAATAGAAGGAAAAATTACAACCATGGAGCCTGATTCAAAGTCACTCCTCCATCCTTGGTTCCATCCACATCACATTATAAGTATGACATTTTGGTAGCATAATGACACTTACAATAGTCTCAATTCTCAAACTAACATTATCTCCTTACAACATCAAAGTCCAGCCCCTGATCACTTAGATGAGTGCTCAATTTATAGGAAGATAGAGGATTTTTTGTCATCAATGAGGGTATTGAATGGCCTTCCATTCTTAGAATTAGTTCCATGGAGGAAGGGATGAGAGGATAAGAGGTACCTTAACTCATTCCTCATCCATTTTCGAGCTCATAGGAGATGATAAGTGTGGGAATCTTCTAGAAGGCTCCAGAAGATAAGAATATTCCCAAAACCCTATGTAAAATTTGCTCAAACTCACCCAGCTCTGGTCAAAGTGGGCCTAAGTGCTTTGCAGAGCATCCTTGCATGGGCCTAAGTGCTCTGTAGATCACCCTTGCATGGGCCTACTTGCCGTGGTCCTTCTAGGAGTCATTTCAGGATGTTTTCAGGCCATGAAGTTGTCTGGGAATGAGGCATTCAAAAGGTTGACTTGTTTAGGGCACGTAGCAATTGAAATTAGGGTTTGATGATACCTAAAACACTAATCTGGATGATAGGAGTGATGTGCCCAAATGGATTTGTAAGAATCTTCTATTCCATATTGCTTATTCTCGATTTATCCCAAGTCCTTTATAAAACTCACTTGTTTTTACCTTTCACATATAGCTATTCTTCCTTCCTCATAGGTTCATCCAAAATATTTGGTTCATAAAATTTACTTTTGTCAACATAAAATGGTGGTAATTCACCCATGTATCTCCATGTCATCAAATTTTCATCTCTAAAATAACCTACATACATTAGTAACTCGATCAATTTCTAGCCATGTTATTCCATTGTCATGTTCTCCATGACAAGTTTTAAGAACTCCTACATTTTACTTTCATAATAATGTTCAAAGAGGTCCTTTATTTTGAAATACTTTTTAAATTTCCTCCACGAAATATTATTTTCATTCAAATGTTCTACTTCTTTGAGCTACTTCCACCATATATTTGCCTACCCCTTCAATTTATAAATGTAATTCATGCGACTAAATTAGAAAAATAATCATGTCACTAAAGGTACTCTCATTTCCAACAAGCAAACATCAACTTCTTCTCCCTTCTTATGCTCACCATTAAAGGCAGGTGGATTAATCCTTGTAACATTTCCTTTACGAAGTATCTAGGTCTAGTGTCCTTCTTGGTAACCTTATCGGTTATATTATAGAACTAATTTATTATCCTGACAAAAGATGTTCTCTGTTAATGTTCCTTAATCTATGATGAGGTTATCCATCAACACACATAATTTTTCTTGAATATCTAGCATATTCCCCATTAACTCTTGAGTCATTTTCCTATTCCTCTCTAGAATTAGACTCCTAAGCTATTCTCATCTATAATTTGTTTAGGTTGTATAAAAATTTATTATTTATTTGTTGTTATTAGCTTATGATGTTCCCACTGTTAGCATTATAGTTGAGGACTTCCATTAAGAGATTCCTTATGGTCGCTTCTATCCCTTTAACCCTTGGCATATCCATTCCATGACCATTTGATTCTATTTCAGTATTACTCATGCTAAGTTTCATGGTTTTGACCTCTTATTTATGACTTTAGATTCCCTGAGTATCACCCATACTCTTTATTGTCATGCTGGTCATGCCATGTAGGCCACCCATTATCTTCTTTTATAAATTTCAAGAAATTTCCTACCCCAATCAAAAATCTGAGTTCTTGGGTGTATTCCCCATTTCTATATCTATTTGTCAGTAATATTCTCATCGAAATATGAGTCCTAGGATGGAAGTTATTCCCATTGATATTTTTAGCTTATTATTCCCTATTTTATTATTTTGTGACAATAGAATATTTCTAATTTCCCAAGACAATTATATACACAAATTTAGAAATCTAGCTCCATGTCTAGGTTTTGTAGCCCATTATATTCACATGGACTACTTTAACACCCCAATGTAAGTTGTCATTGCTACATTACACCATTTTGAAGTGACTAAATGCCTCATTTTTCATTCATAATGTTTGGTCATAACTCCTTCATATTAACTCCATTTTTTGGTTGCATTATTTTATTTGAAATTTCTATCCAAGATATTTTACTTGAGATGTATGTGGTGTTTGTATCAATAAAATCAATTGCCATGGTTTTTCGCTACTTCAAAATGTGGAATAGGTGCTTAAAAATGCCTTCCGAGTGGATGACCTATAAACTTAGCAATAATTTAGAAAAAAATGCTAAAAGTTTGGTTGATTTAATCCCCTAGAAAAGCCATATTATCCTCATAGTGTGTTTTGTAACTACCTCTAGAAATATAGAACCCCTCTCTGCATCAGTTGCTTCCTTAACTAATTTGTTGTAATTTTCAGGATTTTAGTTCTGATTGTCGAACAAACCTTTGTCAACTCCATTCAAACTTGGAATGATTTTTCCTTCCACATTTCATTCCTTAAAACCCATTTTGTCTCACTTTCAGGTAAAATTTAAAAAATTTCCTCCATGCTCATTGGTTGGTGATGTAATAGGTGATGCCATCATAATGACATGTTGATATGGAATGCCACATCAACTATCCATGCATTTTTCCATGTCAATGTCATTTTTATGCCTATTCCTATGTGTCTCTCTCATGACCATTTATTTGTCTAGAAAGTCACCTTCCTCGCCTTCACCCCATGATTGCGTGAAATTACCTACATCAAATCACTCGTAACATTGACGCCCCTAAAACTGGTTTTAAATATTAGGAAAGGGGGAAATACAATTAAAAAACATCATTAATCTGATGTGGGTGGTTTAGTGCTAATGCCAACCACAACCCTCTATCTTGCTAAAAAATAACCGCAATGGTGGACTCCAAGATCACTCTTTGTCATTAATCTGTGATGGTTGACTGCTGATCTAAACAGCCAGTGTGGTGCTACTTGTCAGCATCAACTTCCCGCCCCCTCCCAGCCCGTTCAAATTTGACGATGACGTAGGTCCACAGTTAATATGTGCCATTAGATCTGGTATTGTTGACGATCATTGACTATCGGATACTCTAAATATACATACCCAGAAGCAATCCAATGGTTTATATTTAACCCCTCTGATCCTAGTGTCATTGGTTCTCTCCATAATTAAGAGAATTTCAACCATAGATTTATTCAATAAATCATTAAAATTGAAATTCTTTTAATCCCTAGCTCTAATGTTCTCAAATTCCTAATAATTGTACTCAATTCCACTTGGGAATGTTTCACAAACACTTGGAACGAATCCACATACCATCTTTTTTTCAATATAATCACCTACAACATATATGCACCCATTCTTGACTTCACCCATACAAGCCCAATGTTGTAACCATGGCTCTCACACCACCTATAACATCCCTCAGTCCTTTGGTGGTTTTTCTAGCCTCTCTTGAGGTCTTCCTATATCTATGATATCACTTGTAACCGATATTTGAAAATTTTACCTTTATGTAAGGAAATTACCAAATAATTAAATTCATAACTAAATGAATACTAGATGGAATAAAAATATATTCAAATTGTTTTTGATATAATTAAATTCTTTAAATTAAAATTTAGATAGATTTAACTAAAACATTGAAGAAAAAATAACTAAAGAAGATGAATACTTATTTTTAGTTTGTGCCCAATTTGTTGTAGACCTTCAACATTCTATTAAGCCATAGACCACACTATTCATTTTCTCTCAACAACTAGTCGCCCACATGTTGGGGCTTTGAATCCATAGGAATTATATCACCTAAATCCTAGTACATGCATAGTAACTATAATGTAACCAAGCTACCAAAGTTTGCAACCTGTAACTAGTAAGCTCACATCCCCCATCAACCCGTATATCAGTTAGTCAGGGGTGTTCTAGAGTCCTATGACTCTAGGATTTATACTTCCCTCATTGGTCTTGAAGGTAACCTTCTATGTGCTCACACATTTAAGGTAGCAAAGCCAACAACCTCTAACCAGCAAGATCACATTCCTTGCTAACCTCCATCGAAGTGGTGGACACCCTTCCCTATAACTATGGTGCCTCGTGCAATGTTCCCACCATCCAAGGCACCTTACCTGGTTGGACAAGAATTTTCTAGATTCTTGTTGCTTGCAAAAGTTACGCTTCCTTCATGGGTCATCCAAGTACCCTTCTAGGCTCCCATCCATATCTCTTGACATGCTTCCTTTGCTAAATGAATGAATGTTGAATAAATGAATCCTCATAGTGGCAATATCCATCTTTCTATATGACTGATTTTTTATTGCACTTAATACTCTTTGGAAACACTTATGGATATTAGTTATATGCATGTTCTCTTTTTTGATGACTAGAAAATTATACAAGTCCCATTTTATCACCTATGGAGTCTGAATCCCCCCAAACTCTTTACATTTTATCAGTATGTAAACATTATATGTTTTTATTATAAAGAATGTGTTATCATAAGTATAGTTCTAGTCCTTCTACCCTTAAAAAACATATACAATTTTCAATGTATGTGATTGGGGATACCAACTCCAAAACACAAACACTCGTGTACACAAACACAACAACACTAAAACAATCATCTACTTACCAACCTATGTTTCAAATACACATGCTATTTACAATGGAAGGATCGAGTAGTGGTGTTACACTAAAGGACAAGAAAATAACTTTATTGACATGTTTATTAGAAGGTTACATGTCATGAATGCTACAACTAGTAGTATTTAAAAAATGAATATGAAGGGTAAAAATCTAGATTGTTATATTATAAACAACAGTTATTGATAGTTAAAAAAAGGATTGATATAGGAATATGTAGATTTTTTTTTAAAGAGTATAACATAGAATATTATTGAATATTTAATAATAAAAACAATGTGTATGTTCCTCATTTTGGAGAACTGAGAAAGTTAACATTGAGGGAAATGCAATATATTACATTTGTAGGAAATCCTAGTTCCTAGAAAATAGTGCAATAGTAAGAATACAATACTTTTGGCTTGAAATGAAAAAGGACTTAGTGGTTGCCTCCCTAGGAGAATGGAATGTTGAGGAGTGAAAGATAAGTATAGACACCAATGAGGTTTTCTATCGTTATCGACAATTTTAGAGTATAAATAGGAAGTGGTAAAGAATTGATTTTACTACTCGATTACCTAGAATATCAAGGAAATATGATCCAAAAATGGTGGAAGTGGATAATTTGATAAAGGATTCCAATTTTACTCTACTGAAAATAAGTCCTAAGGCATGCAATATTTCACAAATACACCTACAAGAAACTACCACATTCCATCAAATACCTAAAGAAAGTATTTCATACAAAGATCCAAATTTCATTTCAAACTTTTGGATAGGATTATTTAAATGAATTATTATAGATATAGTTTTTATCACAATATATCATCCATTAATAGATTTGAAGCCAAAGAGTGTCAATGGGACCTTTAAATGTATTTAATAAAGTAAGTGATGAATAATTTTTTATGAACCTATTTATGGTGTTGGACTCACCAACATTCAGGGGATCTCCCCGATATGAAGTCCCAACTAGACATCAAACCATTTGGAAGAGGAGTCCTAACAGTAGGTGGTAGTGTAATTCCTTTACCATGATAGTGCGCAAAGGTAAGTAATATAAATTTGGGTGAGAGAAAGCGTGTGAGCTTATGCAGAGTCAAGTGTGATGCATGAAGTTTCTAACACACAAAGGGGAAAAGGTAGTGTGCCTCTTAGAAGCCTATAATAGTACGTAGCTTGAAAGGAACACAAGAGTGGAATGAAATCACAAGATGAGGAATAGTTCACAAATTCAATTGACGGTTTAATCCAACAATGCACATTCAACAAGATTTGTACACTTGCATACAAATTATTTCATAAGAAAATGCATAATTTAAACAAGATATATTTCTAAGGCAACCAAAATAGTCCAACTACAATAACAACATATGCATAAAAGTGTGTTGGATTTGTTATTACAATTATCAGTGAAATTAACATCCATACATACACTATTGACGAAAAATAGCCCCAATAGTGGAACATTACAGTCAAGAACACCTGCTCCTCCAAATAAGTATACTCTCTCTACGCTATGGAGAAGCTAAGGCTCGTCACAATATTCCCAAAGATTTTCTAAGCGTAAGCCTAGTGAAAATCTTAGCTTCCAAAAGCATCTTCTATGAGTTATGAAGTACTATTTATAACAAGGGGTGAGGTGACCCTTGACATTCCCCTTTATGACTTTTTGACTACCTTCATGACTCTTCAAATTCTTTACAAATAACTGATTACATAACATGATGACCTTTCACATTCCACTAATGATAATTGGAATTTCAATTACAACATATTTACAAATAATATTACATTTTTGACATGTATCCAAATAAGATAAAATAGGTTATAGATAGCCTAATAAGTAAAAACACTATGACTCCGAAGTTTGGGGAAAGACCGAATCAATAACCTGGTGCTTCTCAGTCACATATTGATGCCAAGATTGGCACTATGTGATGATGCCCCCAAATTGCTTGATGGTGTCTTTCTGATAGAGGGCTCTTGCCTCCATAACATCTAGGTATATGATCTTGGAACCTGTATCCAACTCGTCCTAAAGCATGTGCACCATGGTGTTGACCATGATAGGACCACCAATGTACCTTTGCATGTCAGTTTTGCTCAAATCGAAGTCATCCTTGGTGGCCTCTCACCTTAGATACTCCAAGTACCCATCAATTTCTAGCTCGAATTGGTTCTTGGGTCTAGCCTCAATGAGGAAACTTACTGATGAGATCTTATGCATTCTCAACATGACATCCAAACTCTTATACAACCATGCATATGAGGCTTGTATGCTGCTAACTAATGGGGTGATTTGCTCATATTTCTTGATCAACATCCAGACCCTTTCTTTATCCACATCTTCCTGTGGCTTCATCTTTTTTGGAAACTGAAGTGAGGCCCCTTTGTACCACATTGTTCACTCTTACACATGGGTGATGGGAGGATGTATGTTTTGTGAGGGTTTGAACAAACTCTTTTCTCCACTACCAAAAGCCATGCACATGGACAAATTCTTTATGCATGGTGACAAATCCGTCATACAGCTTCTGCATGGTAGGCTCAAGTATTGATACTTCAACGAGTATCACTTTCCTTATCTCTCCCATTGCATAAATTTCACTCTGCAGTTGAATTTGTTTTGCCTCTTGCTTGGAATCCTACAATTCCTTTGTAATTTTTTCATTCTCAACCAATGGGAACTTAACAATTGAGCTCATTTCTCCTGCAGAGGCAAAGGTGTCATCACCAAACGTAGCTAGATCCTTTCTGATGTCTGGCACTATCATGCTTTCCATGATGAATGTAGGTAATGTGTGATCATCAAAGAAGTGCTCCCTTTTCGCCTACACAATGATCTTCTATAACTCATCAAATGATAAATTATACACATCCATGATCATATCATCATCAAGGAGAACAACTTCTCCTTTATCGCTTAGGATTGGTTTTTACACTATAGATGGTGGAGACTAAGAGGTGACCTCTAATGCTCACAACATAATGCTAGTGTATTTGTTCAGTGGCTCCTGCTCCAACTCCATGTCAGTCACTTCAATCAGTTGCTCAATATGTTGATAAATGTCTTGATCTTGCATTTGTTCATCATGTTCCTTCGCTTTCAGCCTCTGACTCCTTAAATATATGGGCATTGTTTTCTTTGTCATCGTGCCTTACCTTTTTTCTTCTTCCTATTTTTGCTTTTCTTCTCTTTCTCTCCTCCTTGAATCATCTTATTCCTTCAACTTCTTTGTCTCTAATAGCCTTAGTTTTACTTCATGAAGTCTCTGCTTTTCTCTCTTCCTCTACTCTGCTCTCTTTATCCGCTGATCCCTCTTTTCCTCCGATGCCAAATTTTCCTTCTCTATGATAGGATCTTCCCTCGTCTTACAACTTTGTTCTTCCCTCGAGTTCTTGGAAATCTTCATCTTTCCCTTTTCATATAGTGGATTACTTCCTATTGTTGTTGTTGTTGTTGTTTCTTCCTATCCTAATGCTATTTGTAGAGCATCTTTCCAAGCTAGTTCTATACTGACCGACTCATGGAGTTTGGAGGCATTGTAGGAATACCTCCAAGCGTCCTCCTCGTTCTAGCAAAATGTCCCATGGATCTATGGAAAGTATACCCTCACATAGTGGTCCTTGCAAATATCACGAGGATCATATGGACTGAAGTCTTTGGTGCCGAACTTGACTCCTACCATCTCCTTAGCTTCAACATTTGCATCCTTCAATCTCTTAATCTCATACAATTCAACCTGCAAAGGAAGAGAGCGCCATGGTGCCTTCTTCTTCCTATGTATTCCTATTGATAACCCTCTCGAGAGGTGATATGAGACCTCTTGCATGAGCAACTTTTTAGTGGTATACCTTGGTAGAACATGTAGAGGCTTCTTTCTGCCATACACTCTCATGGAGGTGCCACCTCATGAGCCATACCAATATATGATCTTCACTATCACCTCCATTGCTTCTTAGGACATGCAATGTGGATCCCATTCAAAGGTGTGCTTATACAATAGGATGATGAAATGGTAAATTAGCTTCTCCATCACTCCTCGATAGTTGTGGTTAGAAAGAAACTTTCAATAAACATTGATTACAATCTCCTTAGGTTTCCATGTCCATATTATGCCAGGAAAGTGCTATTGGGCATAAATTGCATCAAGTAAGTATGTGGACATGTAGAATATTTATTTCTCATTTTTAGGTGGAATATGGGTGTTAGTAACATCGATCTTCAATTGATTCACCAACAAGTCCGACTAATTGAATGGCTTCCCATCATTCAACAACAAATCCAGCACGACTAACTATCGTTCAGGAAAGGTTTTTGTGTTCTCTTAACCGTATATTCTACATGAAAAGATGATCAATAACTAATAATAATTCATGAGATACTTTTTCTTGTAAACATGATTGGGTGTTTGTCTGAATTTTCGTGGATCTTCCACCCAACACTTGAGGATATCCCTCTTGTTCACATAGATGTGGGTAGCATAGAAAAATGAATTCATGCACTTCACTAGCTGAGGTAAATGATACATCTGCTAAATCTTCTCTACCATGAAAGTGGCAAGCTCTATCCTATTGGAACTCCTCAATGTCATAGTCCTTTCATCTATGTGTGAGAATATCCAGCTAATAATTTCAACACATGGGAAGACAGAGTAACTGCATGTAACCTTGTATAATCCTAACCAGTGGATGCCAAGGTAAACCTTTCAACTCTCTAAGTCTTCCTTGAAGTCCTCTGGAAAAGTATCGTTGATTTGTTTCCATGTTAATGTTTCACCCTTTTCAATTAACAGTTGAGTGTATGCATAAACTAGTAGATTAACTGATTTCTATTCAACTTCTTCCCCAGTTCTTCTCTCAACTATTTCCTTTGATGCAACTCTCTTAGGGCCCATGTAAGCTATAACTGCTAGAGATATTCTCAACAACTATTGTACCTGGAGACAAAGAGGACACTCATGGTAGGAAAATGTTAGCTTAAAACCAAAACCAAGTTCAAGAGAAGACCACGCAACAAACCAAGCTCGGGATAGGATAGACTATGCAATTCTGGTTCCTAGAGATCACTGGGTGGCTATTGGAACTACGCATTGTGTTAGTGGGGAGGCTTGTTGACTGGAACTGCACAATGTGAAGTTTAGTCTTAGGCCAGGGCTAATAAATACTGTGCATTATGTAATCTCAATGGCCAAGCTGGGAGGTTGTCTCCTGGAACTGGATAGTGTGTTGTTGGAGCCAGGACAAGGAAGCC
This sequence comes from Pinus taeda, assembly GCA_000404065.3. Lineage (NCBI taxonomy): Eukaryota > Viridiplantae > Streptophyta > Pinopsida > Pinales > Pinaceae > Pinus > Pinus taeda. Next base: position 466,554 of record APFE030546754.1, read on the forward strand.
TCTACAAAATTCTAGAACCTAATTCAGAGGCCTTGAGCTCCCATAATGTGTAGTGCATGGAAGGCAAAGCGAGATCTGAGCAAGGGGAGCTCAAATCTGCCCAAGAGGATTGTGAAATTAAGAAGATATGAAGGATGGTGTGATGATCAGTGCATATCTCACTAAGTGTTAATGCATGCAAGTGAAACAAGTGCAATAATCAATCGAACTAAAGGAAGACAAATCATGTGAAGGGACTTGCCACAATGGCGATCGTTTGTGAAAAAACAGGGAAATACATGCAACACTTGGAAAATGAAATGCAAAACTTAAAACAAAACTTCCACAAGCTAGAAAAAGTTAAAATTCCAATAGTTGTTCAAAGAAACAATTGAAACAATACTCTCACAAGCTAAACAAAAAAAACTGACAAAAAAGTAGTGAAAGGCTATAAAACCAATACTCACCCGGAAAAGCAACGACAATCGCACCGAAGGTTCCTTGATCTACTCGGGAATTCCAAAGCTCCAAGATTGAACATGAAAATGAGATCTAGCAACGTCAATTTAGGGTTTATTACAGGAAGGGCTAAAATCAAGGAAAAAGTGATAATTGGTGATAGTTTCAAAAATAACTCAAGTTCCTCCTTTGGGATGCTCAAAACAGATCCCTAATTTTTAGGGATGATTTTTAACTTTTTTCTTTCTTATTTTTTGAGAAAATTTGTCATGCATTGCAAGGAAATATTGCACACTTCTGGGAGGGACCAGTCAACTCTTGGGTTCATGCATTAGGCAGCTTTTGAGTAGAAAGGCTTCTGTGTAATTTCTAGACTGAGTGGCCTTGGGATGCCTCCCATGATCTATGCAATTCCCCAGCTGAAGGTTGGATGTCAACTAGCACTGGGTAATTCCTGAGGTCAAGGCTCAGTGTCAACTTGGATTGTGCAATTCCAAAGAGCAAGGTCGGTCGCCTCGAAGGATTTCACAGTTCTCTAAGGGAAGATAGCAACTGGATGGAAACCAAGTCAAGGGATCGACATGTGGGTTAGACAGTAAACCAAGTAACAAAAAAAAAAGTCAATATGAAAAGGAAGAGCCTCAATCAAAGCACAAGCACCTGGATCATTGCAAGGTGAGCTTCTATGATTTAGAAGGGAGGCTCCAAAACAATGCATAGGAAAAAATTTGGATGGTGGTTGTAGCCGCTATAGTAGAACCATACACCTTAACAATTATAAGAAGCCAATGACTACAATCCACTTTGACAGTAGAAAGTGTTCAACCTCCTTTCGAAATGAATGCAAGAAAATATAATATATGATCCTTCTAATATTATTTCTCATTAGTATATATAAGGGACAATGGTTATAATTATAATAAAACGTTACTTCCTACATAAAATATAATAATGGATATAATATAACGCAATATATACATTCTAATAAGGGGATTTGTAGTTGACATAGAGGTTATTTAGGGATTAAATACGTCTCCCCTTCAACCAAGTATTTTCCTCAATACTTGACTAGTTACGAGTGTTTCTACATGAATAATGCATCCCCCCATGTCCCCTCTTTCACTGGTAGATTCTTCCATTTGACAAGGTGTTCATTAATTGTTAAGTTCTTGTCTACTTAATCCGTGTTTCAAACATTTTTTTCTTGGATATATTTTGATATTCTGTTCTTTATTAATTTTGGTAGAGTATTATAGACTAGAACATTATTAGTCAATACCTTCTTTAATATATAAACCTTGAATATTGGATATACATAGGAACATGGAAGAGGCTTGAATTTGTAAGAAATACTTATAATGATTTCTGACATATTAAAAAGTCCATAATACCTTTTCGTTAATATAATTTGACATGAATCCCATGAACCACCCTTTTATTTAACTATCATCATTAGTGAAGAAAGATGACTATGGCTAAATTGAATGATTCCACCCGATAACATTTATTGAATTAGATGCTAAATATTATTGTTTTATGCATATGGATACCTATAAGGCCTAATGTTAAGTGGCATTATTTGATGTTAGAAATAAATTATATAGTCATGATCTTGATAAGGTTGAGGACCCTTAGACATCTCTCCAAATATCTTGGAATGATTGTTGATGACCTTTTAGAGCTAACCTAGAGTAGATTAAATAGGTGTTCGAACAAATAACGAGTGTAATTTTATTATTACACCATCATGTCACCCTTTCATAATTTTTATTATTGTATTAGAGTTTATAATTTACAAAGTTTCCCTTGGACACCTCTAGGATCAATTCCCTTACCTTCTAAGGAAAGTATCATGGAAATTTCTTAGAAGTTAAGGGAAATTGTTCCTATGAATAAAAAAATTGGAACCATATTACATCATCATCACCACCCATTTAGATTGCAATCATGGGAATATCCAACAAATAGTCACCTATTGCATATTAGTAAAATTACATGTCCCTAAACAAATTATGGTACCTCCATCTACAATAATTACTTGAAATTCAACTACTAGAAGTATAAAGAAACTATGAAATTTTCCAATTTCTAATTGATGAAGATATTGTTTGTAGAAATTATGATGTAGATTTGCAGCTTCTCATGAAGTTTTAATAAAAATTACAAGACAGAAACCTACTTAATTGATTTGCGGAAATTGATTCACAATTTAGAATAAAAATCTCAGACATGCAATAAGAAATCACACACACGGAAATAGTAATTTTCTCGGGGAAAGAAAACTACTAAAAATCCCAATGCTTACTTGCATTAATATGATGAGTAGAGATGTATTACAATTTCTTAGCTCAACTGAGCACAAATTACAAGTGCATAACTTATCTCTTTGCTGACTCACAAGCTCTGATGCAGACCTAGTCAAATTTTTCCTCTACTTGAGCCCCTATTTCCTTACATAATTCCTGAGGAATTATGCTCCTATTATTTAGGAATTTCTCCAAAATAGATTCTGCAATTCCCAATGTTGGTCATCTGAAAACATGCAACACTTGTAAACTCAAGTCTACTCTACAGTTGATGTTACACTTCCATGGAATCTCCACCATAGTTGGGGAACCTGAATTATTTTCATGCACTAGCTATTTTTAGATGATTTATTATTTAACTAGATGATCACTAAGCTTGAGTGAAATCCCATAGCACAAATGACCTTCCACTAGTCCCTCCAAAAGTTCAAACTATTTTAACTAAAAACAAATTAAGATAATTGACTTTTATTCCTACAAATTAACAATCAAACTTTCTTAACTAAACTCTAACTCCTCTAACTTGAATTTACTAAGTAAAATAGTTGAAAAACTCCATCTCACACAGTTAACTTCATCAAAGTTGTCTGCTGATGTGGAAATTCAAATTTTCTCAATTTGATCAAGGCAAAATAAAATTGTGAATTTCTTGCTGCATTTTTCAACACTCCTTCTCAGAAAGAAAGGGATTAACAACAAGCTCTATCTTGCACTTGTGGAACTTGTACTTGCCTCTTGACAAGGCCTTTGTGAAAAAGTCAACATCTTATTCCTCTATTGGAATGTACTGTCACAATGTTATCTGCCTCTGCACATGGTCCTGTATATGGTGATACGAGATATCTATATGCTTCGATAGACCATGAAAAAAAGTATTCTTAGAGAGCTTGATGCAACGTTGATTATCGCAGTAGATCACAGTTCAATCCATCATCTCACCAAACAATCCAACAACTACATTTCTCATCCAAATCACCTCACATGTTTCTTGACTTGCAGTCGTGTATTTTTCTTCTATTAAGTTGAGTGCCACAAATTTTTGCTTCCTACTATACTAAGAAACAATTGTGTACCTAATGCTAAAAATTTCACCTGATGTACTCTTTTGGTCTTATGGACTCCCCCCCAACCTGCATCTGTGAAGCTACACATCTTAACTCCCTTTTCATGTCTATACCATAGTCCAAGTAAGGTAGTGCTTCATAGGTACCATAAAACATGCTTAGCTACCTTGAAAAATAATTTGGTTGGTGTAACAATAGATTGGTTCATCTGTTTGACTGCATAGCACATATATGGTCATGTGTTCAAAAGGTACATTAGTGAACCCACTAGGTTCCAATAAATAGTAGCATCCACTTCTCATGTAATGTGGCATCCTCCTTCCTCCAGTTAGTAGTTAGATGTGTCTCCATGGGTTTGTAACTCTCCATGTGGAACCTCTGTAGTATCTAATTTTCATACTTTCCTTGAGAGAGAAATAGTTCCCCATCTCCTTGCCATACTTCCAACACGAGGAAGTAGTGCATGAAAACCATGTCCTTCATTTAAAACTTCCTTACAAAGTCCTCCTTGCAAGATCTGATCAGTTGATCATCACCAGATAAAATAAAATGATCAAAATATAAGACAATAATCAACAATTTACCTTCTATCAAAATATTATGGAGGTTTGCATCTGATTCACTTTTGGTCAAGCCCAAACTAGTGAGGTAGCTATTGATCCTAGTGTACCAAGCATTGGGTGCCTATTTGATACCATACAACACTCGCACGAGTCTTTAAACATGAGACTCTTGGTCAAAAGTCTCAAATCGTTCTTGTTTCTCAATATACAACTCCTCCTCAATAACACCATTGAGAAATTTTGATTTTTACATCCATCTGGTGGATCTTCAACCCCTTATTTCCAACCAAAGAAAAAATTGATCTAATGGATGATTACCTTGCTACAGGAGCAAAGGTCTCCTCATAGTCAATTCACTCAACTTGAGAATACCCCTTGGCCATAGATATCACCTTATACTTCTCTATGCTTCCATCTATGTCCTAATTCACCTTGAAGATCCATCTAAAACCCAGAACTCATTCATCTCTTGGCCTTAGAACCACTTTCCAAACATTTTTCTTTACAATGGATTCATATTCCTCGACCATTGTATCAACCCGTACAGGCTGCTTTACTACTTCCTCAAAATAGGATGGCTCAACCTCTACAAGCTCAGTCATTAGAGACATGTAGCCAGTGTATTGATTAGGTTACCTTATCAACTTTTTTTGATTTGAAGGAGCACCCACATTCTCCTTCACATCTTGCATAAGCTTCTCAACTTCCCTGGTCCTTTTTCTACCTGCTTAGGATTGTTCTACTTTAGTGGTTGTCTCCACTCTTTGCTCCTATATTTGTGGATTCTCCAAAACATCTCGAGGTTCCTCCTTTGGATCTGAAAGCTCCTCTTCTAGTGGGATATGAAGCTCCCTCTCAAGAGAGAAATGCATTGCTTTCTCCTCATCGAATTTTACGTCCCTTCACACATCAGTCATTTTGAGGGAAGGTAAGTACACAAGGTCATTCTGGGGAGTTTCTGTGTAACCCACAAATACCCCAATTATGTTTTTGGATCAAGATTATTCCTTATTTCTTTTGGATACGTTGCAGTAAAAAGAGCCTCCAAGAATCCTGAAGTGTGACACATCTGATTTTCTCCCCGAGAAATCCTCCTCTGGTGTAATCATACCTAAGATATGATGTGGACACTAGTTCTACAAATAGACTATTTTTCTACATGCCTCAACCCACAAATGCAGGGGTATGACTTGGTCATGCAAAATAACGCTTTCTTCTCACACAATATTATGGTTCTTTCTTTCAGCCACCCAATTCTACTATGGGATGTGGGGTGCTATCATGTTTCGTCAAATGCCTTCTTTTTCGCATAAAATTTTAAATTCATTTGAAATGTAATAACCTCAATTATCACTCCTGAGATTACTCATCTTCTTGTCGATTTCTTTCTCAACTAGTGCCTTCAATTCTACAATCTTGGATATTGTCTCATATTTCTTCTGCATGACAAAGATCCTGCATTTCCATGAGAAGTCATCAATAAAAATTAAAAAATATATGTGTGTAGCAATGGAGGATATCAAGAAAGGTGCATATACATCATAGTGGATCCTTTCAAGGATTGCATGTGCTTTGTTGTCTTGAACATGGAAAGTGGATTTTTTGTACTTCCCCAAAGTACATCCTTTGCATACATCCTTCTACTCAAGTGCTCCTTTGGGGAGGCATGTGGTTATCTTCTACATAATCTTCGAGGTGCCATTATGGAAATGGCCAAGTCTTTTGTGCCAAAATTCACTGACATTGTGGCTCTACACCATCTTCACCTTTGTCATTATTACAACATAGTCCTCCGCATCTAACTTATACAGGTTCTTCACATGAACCCTAATCTACTTCACTTGTCTCATGGCTATGTGTCTCAGGAATGTCTTTCCTTTGTTGAAGATCAAATCATAGCCACGGTCTTCAAACATTACAACAAAGATGAGATTTTTCTTTACGCCCTAAATGAACATGACATCCATGAGCCTTAACAGGGAGCCCGGATCACTTTGAAAGATTATTGCAGCAATCTTGGTCGCACTATGCATTTCGTCATTCCCCATCTCGATGTGCATCTGCAATTATTTTTCTTCCAGGTGTCTAAAAAAATATCTGCAGTATGTAATGTGAAATGATGTACCTAATTCCAAGGACCTCATGATCGCCATCATTGTGATCACCATGCCTATAATGAGGGCAAATTCAATATCAAACTATGAAGACAAGGATTTGCCTATTGCTCCTCCTGAGGCCTTCTTGCTTTCATTTTTGTGTGTAAACTTCATGGAATAGCGCCCAAGTTCATGATAATGGAAGCATTTAATTTTGGAAAAATATTTCTTCCTACACCCTTGGTTAGATTCTAGTTTGGATTGAGATTTCTACCCTTTTCCACTCTTTTCCTTTATAGTCAATGAAAATTTTTCTTCACCCTTACCCTTGGATGAAGTTCCATCTATGATATGCCACCTTATTTCCTCCTCTACCAAATCATGCCATAAGCGCTCCCAATTCAGTAGTTTCTTCCTCTCATTCAACAAATATTTATAGTTATGCCAACCCTTGGGAAGGCCTGGAAGGGCTATGATTACCAAGTCTTCTTGAGGAACATTAAATCTAACCCCAACAAGTTCATCAAGGCATTGTTTGAACTTGCTAAGATACTACAGAATATTGTCATTCTTCTGCATCTTGTTACTTTGAGTTTTATCCTTGAGCACCAACTCCCTGTGGTCACTATTATTCACGAATAATTCTATCAGTGATTTCAACATTCCGAACAAAGCTTTTTTCCATGGAGATTTGAGACAATGTGATCTCATACTCCCTTCAAGATCATTCTCCTCGCCTTGGCTACATCTTTCTTCCACTGAGAAGGATTATGAGCATCAGAATGTGGTGGTTTTACAACATTTGTCTTGATGTATTCTAGAAATCCATTGTCATCCAATACCGCCTCCATGTGATCCTTCCATGAAACAAAATTAGAGGTGCCTTCCAAGGCATTCTCTAACCTATGTTCATTGAAGGTGTTAGGTTCGTATACCGATAGGTTTCATCTTTCATGATTGATAATGGAAGGGCTAAATATGTTCATCATTGCAGGCTACAAAGGTTCCATATTTTGTGTACATGCTATGAAAATTAAAAAATGAAAAGAGGGTATGCCTTAAAAGAATAATCAAAAGGCAAGAAAATCAAATGGTCAAGAGAAAAGTGAAAATGAATGCCAAATTAAAGGCCAAGAAAGTGGCCAGTCAAAATGCCACTACTATCTTTTGGGCACTATCATACTCTACAAATACTAATGCTAATCATACTTGATGGGTGGCCCAACAGTCTAAGTTGGACCATGCCATGTTTAAATTGCTTGTTGCAGAATAGAGAATGTTCCCTGTCTAAACAGCTCAAGCTTGGCAGATGACTAGCTAGGTAGAGAAATGAAGGTGCCCAACTGCTTAATCTGGGTCCTTGGAAGAAATAAGGGTACATTTTAGATAGGAGGGCAGTCAAAATAAAAAGAGGACAATCAGGGTCTGCTAATTCAAGTGCACCCACTTTAAATGAAGAAAAAATGTTAGGATTACTAGGATGGGTAAGTAGTGCAAGGTTGCAGAAAAGGAGGGCCATCACCAATTGGCTTACTAAGGGCAAAGACTTATGCCACTCAGGGTATTGGCATCAAAAGCAGAGAGTGGAGGACAAGCATTGGAAGCATGTCTAATTTCCCCATTTCCCCCCAAACATCATTTACTAACACCCCCAAGGACCTTGAGATCTACTCAAGTGTCTAGTTCCACTTCACTTCATGGCAAGCTACTGGATCAAAACATGAAGTTTAAACATGAAAAGAAGCCACTTTTTTTGTGTAAAAAAGCTTTCTCATCATTTCATTTATCCTCAAATTCCTAAGTTAATTTTTACCTCTTAGAACTTGGCTTTGGCCCTTCATTCACCTCATAAAGCCATATTAACCACTAATCTACTATTTTAGCTCCCCTATTACCCCCCTTCCCTAATTCTATTAGAATCTATGAAAGATTTCCCAAAAAATATGTATAAATACCCTTCCCCTAGCATTATAGCTATATAATCCTTCCTTCGGGAAATATTAACCTATCTGGGGTTGGTATTAGCCCCCCTTTTCACCCTAAAACTATGTTTTTGGTAAAAAATCATGGTCAAATGACAAAAAAATCCGAAACCCCGCCCTCACTAGCCCATTTACACCTTTATCTGCCCAAATTTCATTTTATTATAGAGTTTTTTAATTAAAACAGTTTAATAAAGTGTGCGCATTAACCCATAAACCCAAAACCTAAAGTTTTCTACCCTCCTTGCGCCCGATTTAATTAAATCTAATTAAATATTGGGTGGGTCCCCTTCACATTAACGCGACATCACATCGGGTTTATCGCCCACCGCACGATTGTCGACCCCGCCCATCTAACGGTGGGCGGTCATTCTTATGGACAAGCCGCCCGACCTTTTGCGTTCGGGGGATTGGCGGTATTGCCGCCGTACCCCCGCCACGCGTCGGGCTCCTGCTATGTTCGCTGCCCCCCCCCTCAATACCATTTACTGCCATCAGGCCTTCCAGGGAAACCGCTTACCACCTCCTCCCGCGCTGACGTCACGCCCCCGTCAGTGTGACGTCACCCCTCCTTTTCCGCCACGATGTCTCCACGTCGTATCCATGTCACCCGTCCACCTGTCCACCCTGCCACCGTGCAACTGCCACCTAGGCACCCACGTCAGCTGCCATGTCACCCATCCGTACCCGGGCCCATGATGATGTCATCATGACATCATCACGAAAAAGGTGACAATATGCCAAAAATGCATAAAAAGACGAGAATTAACCATTATTGGTTATTGTTTTTCATTATCTCCGGAGCTCCTCTGCATGCGAAAACGACGTGCAATGGTCAAAACACAAATTCCACCCACCAAAGTTGCTTCCGCCCTCATTATCGACCCGAGTACCTGCAATTCGTCTGGTTCAACGCCTCCTACGCCATAAAAACTAGGTATTTGCTGCAGGCGTCCTTCTTTACCCACTGTTCTCCTTTGCTCTCCTAATTTCCTGCATAAAAACTCTGTTAAAATCTCCCCACTGATAAATTGGCCACTGAAATTTACTTAAGAAACTGGTTAAACTCCTGCACGACAAAACTCTGAAAGAAAGCCGTGCCCCTCTGTAAAATTCACCACAAAAGCAATTGAAGGAGCCGAGCTACTGGCTAGAAAACGAATTTGGCAGTTCCCTCACCCCTGCTAATAAAAATTCCCTACAAAAAACTAGCTAATTAGCTCAAACACACTCTCTTTCTTCAAAACAAAGTGCCACACAGTTCATTAAACTTGCAAGAGCCTCCTTACACTGTCAAGCTACTCACACTGTCAAGCTGCTCACTGCCAAACAGAAGTTGGCCAGCGTTCCTCAGCCTTTGTACCAAACTTGAAAATCCAGTAAAACATCCAGTTAAAACAAAACATGGCTACTCCAGCTGCTCTGGATGTAGCTCCTGTGAATCCACCTAGTAAAGAACTGGAAGCTATGCCACTGGTGGACAATGATTTCCTCATTACAGACTTTGTGGCAGAGAAGAATCGCTTACAAACTTTCTGCCAGCTAAGGAACAATCACTTGGACAACAGTGACATGTATGGCATCTCGGAATCCAATCTGCCCAGCTACTTCCTGCCTTCTGTGAAATTTTTTCCTGAATTCATTCACCTCTATGCAGAAAACTATGACCAGAAGCTCAAAGCTGTGAAGTCTCCATCTGGGAGAATCCTCTTCTACATAACACTAGATTCCATCAACCAAATGCTGAACTACAAGTAGACCCAGCTGCTATACCCCTTCTCCATCAAGTACTTTCTAGATGAGGGCTCCAAGCTCTCTAGCTCAAACATTGCTGCAATAGCCAATAAATTCATGAAGGCAGACTGCCAACCTTATGGGCCACCTCCTTTTTCTTATGTAGATTTCAATGAGGTAGGCAAGCTGCTGGTGGATATGCTAACCTCTGTGCTGGGGTTCACTACAAATGAGCATGTTGATGAAACTGTGCTGGTCATGCTGTCTGCATATAGCCTTGAGAAACCCCCTGCTATGAAGTACAATTATGCCAAATATGTTGCCAATAAGATACATGACCAATTGTTAGGATTGAATAGGGAGGCAATATTTAAGTACTCATCATACATCTATCACTTATTCATGTATTATCAAACAGATTGCTTCTAGTGCCCAATCAAGAAGCTAGACTCACAGGGTGAGAGGAGGTCTGTTATCTTCTGGTCTTCAATCTTCCACCAAGTCCAGAATTCCCCCTACTCATACTGTGAATTTATTGACCAGTTTGTATATCCAGTTACATGCCTCTTAAAGAGGACTCCTCCTCCCAGAGTGTCCAAGGATATGCAAAAAATCTTGCAGCTATCCAGGAGTTACAAAATAGGTGATTGGTACTTGTACCAAAATCACACAGTCATCAGAATCTAT
>APFE030546754.1:512733-523974 GCA_000404065.3 Pinus taeda
CAAACCATTCCTTAGAAAATTTGTGTTAGTATTTTTTGATGATATACTAATCTACAGCAAGTCTTGGAAGGATCATATTGAACATGTTGACAGGGTGCTAAAACTATTGGAGGAGAAACAATTATATTGAAAAAGATCCAAATGTTTCTTTGGAGTCCAGGAGGTGGAATATTTGGGTCATATTGTATCTCATGAAGGAGTTAAGGTAGACCCTAGCAAAATTAAAGCCATTAAGGAATGGGAAATTCCCACATCCATAAAGCATCTACGAGGATTTCTCAGGTTGACAGGGTATTATTGCAAGTTTGTTAAGAATTATGGGAGAATATCAACACCTCTAACAACATTATTGAAGAAATATGCATTTTCATGGACTCCAGAGCAACAAACACCTTTGAACATCTTAAAGAGGCAATGTGCCAAGCACCGGTCTTAGCTACACCGGACTTCACAAAACCTTTATTGTGGAATGTGATGCTTCAAGAATGGAATTGGTGTTGTTTTAATGCAAGATGAAAGACCCACTTCTTTTGAAAGTCATCCAACCAAGGCAAAGTTTTTACACAAAGCTATTTATGAGAAGGAAATGTTGGCAATATTCCATACACTTGAGAAATGGTGACCCTACCTAATGGGAAGACACTTCAAGGTAAAAAAAGATCATGATAGCCTTAAATATTTTTTAGAACAAAGATTATCCTCTGAAGAGCAACAAAAGTGGGTCACAAAGATGTTGGGTTATGACATTGAAATCATCTACAAAAAAGGGAAGCAAAATGTGGTGGCAGATGTAGTCTCAAGAAAGGACGAGGATGTGGAAGCATTGTTGTGCACCATTTCTATTATCCAACCAGATTGGATAAACAAAGCAAGGGAGGAACGAAAGAATGAAGAAGAAGTTTGGGCACTTATTCGAAAGTTACAATAGGATTCCAGTACATCTGATACATTTAGCTAGCAAAATGATTTGTTATCGTACAAAGATCGCTTATGCCTCTGTAATGATTCCTAGCTAAAACAAAAGATTCTTATGGAATTGCACACTTCTCCCTTAGGAGGGCACTCAGGACTTTTAAAAACTTACCACCGGGTTAAGAAGGAATTTTTTTGGGATGGCCTTAAATCAGATATTCAAAATTTTTTGGCAGAATGTTTGGTTTGCCAGCAAAATAAAGTTGAAACAATTAATACACCAGGTCTATTACAACCTTTATCCATTCCAAGCCAATGTTGGGAGGAGGTTTCAATGGATTTTATCACAGGTTTACCTAGGTTTGAGGGAAAGAGTGTCATCATGGTGGTAGTTGATAGACTTACAAGGTATGCACACTTTTGTGCATTATCATATCCATTTAAAGCCAGTATAGTTTGTACTGCATTTATGGAAATAGTTCAAAAGCTACATGGAAACCCAAAGATTATTGTAAGTGACAGAGATCCCATTTTCAGTAGAAATTTTTGGACAGAATTATTTTCTTTTCTTGGTACTTAGTTAGCTCATAGCTCATCTTATCATCCTCAATCTGATGGGCAAACTGAGATAGTAAACAAATGTTTGGAAGGATATCTTTGCTACTTTGTATATGATAAACATACACAATGGGTCAAATGGTTGCCTCTGGCTGAATGGTGGTATAACACTTCCTTCCATACAACAACAAAAATGACCCCATTTAAGGCACTTTATGGATATCATCCACCATCCATCACATCATATTTAAGAGAAAATTCTAAGGTTCAAGTAGTATAACATCACATAGAACATCAACAACAAGTCCTCCAACTCTTACAGGATAACCTCGTGTTGGAATAGAATAGAATAAAACAACAGGCAAATCACCATCACAGTGAAAGAAGTTTTGATGTAGGTGATTGGGTATTCCTACGGCTACAACCATATAAGCAAATGTCTCTGAAGCAAGCTAAGAAGGATAATGAATTATCACCAAAGTATTATGGTCCGTACAAGGTGTTGCAAAATATTGGTACTATGGCATACAAATTGGAGCTTCCTGCAGCTAGTCGATTACACCCAGTTTTCCATGTTTCATGTTTAAATAAGGTTATAGGCGACAAGCTCCCAGTTCAAACAATATTGCCAAAACTTGACGAGGAAGGAGAAATTATATTGGAACTAGAAGCAGTCACAGAAACAAGAACTCGACAGCTACAAAATCGATCAATTTCGGAGTATCTTATCAAGTGGAAGAACTTATCCTCTGAAGATTCCACATGGGAGGATGAAAATTTTATACAGAAGCATCCAGAACTACTCAAGCATTGTGGAGAACACTTTTTTGAAGGAGAGGGGCATTTTGGGTCCCTATAATACTAGTGATTATCCCATTACTGTTGTATTTGTATCCCTTATTAATATTTTTGTGCCCCTATTCTCCCCATATTGTTAATATTGTGCCCCATAGAATCCCTCTATTGTTATTTTTGTGGCTTTATATTAATATTGTTAGGTTGGCTGGGTTATATAGTGACTCCTTAGACTCCTTTATATAGAAAGGAGGTTTTATCATTCGAATCATCCAAGAATTGTTCATTTATGTACTATAAAGGAGGTTTCCCTGTTGAAGAGGCTGAATTCTAAGCAATTTATCTATCTTTTCTATCTTTTTATTGGGCTGGTTTCATTGTTGTAGCGAAGGATTCTACTTCAATCCTACTACTAGACGATCCTATAGTTTATCTCATTCATATACCTATTCTCGTTGATGTTTCTTCTGGTTCACTTAATGATCTTCTTGATGTTGATGAGGATCCCTCCACGAAATTTCTAATTCAAATGCTAGTGAATCTAGATTTTTTATGAACACTCACTAGTTTGTTTCTCAACAATTTTGAGTAAATGTTTCCTTGGCTAGAAGGTGGATAAATCCATGATGAGCTAATTTATAATATTTCCAATTTTCATACTACCCTACCATTTCTTGTAAATATTTTTAGTAAGAAATATGGAATATTGATTTTGTTATTCCTTCTTAAATGTGCTAGAAAAAATAATTGATAAGTCATGCAAATTGAGGATCGACCTTCACAATTCAAACATTGAATTATGTGTTATAATAAATTGTCCCAAGGTTTTAGGAAAGTTAGCTTTTCAAGTCCTTTTCCAATATCCACTCAATATCCACTCATGTTTCCCCTTCCTTTATAAATCAAACTCTTGTAGTTGTTTATTCAATCCATTCGTAAAGAGAAAACTTCTTTGAGGATCTATTTCCATCATTGTGGAAATAATTGTGAGACTCCCTCCTAGGGTCCTCTAACTAAAAACTAAATATCTCTAATTTTAAACACAATAAGGTGGGAAATAATTTATTTATAACTAAACATTTATTTGATGATAATATACCATTAAAATTTATTTACCACAAATTAAATAAGTAAGAATTTCATTGCAACCAATTACATAAGTAATCAATAAACGAAGGAATATATGTTCCAATAGCTTAGTTGACATGCTCCTGAGCTCGTAACTCTACTAGGATGCTCCTCTTGACTACCTAATTGGATTTTCCTCCCATCCAACTAGGAAATATTTCATAGCCCAAGGAAACTCCACAAGTTCCCTACCGCTCTGAGCTCAAGTCCAATCAGATGTAAAGTGTCCAAGTTTAGCCAACACTCTCCAGATCCAAGTTTGATCTCCCTCCTCTTTCTCTACATCCCTCCTCCAAAATAGAACCAAACTACCAAGGATCCCCCCTTCTCGTCTCATCATCCTTCCCTTTTTATGCCTCTTCCTCCCATCCACCTCAACCACCTATTATTAATGTCATGACTACCCCCTCATCCTTTCATTTATTTTCCTTCACTTTTCTTACCATATATTCTCCCAAGTAGATTTGAGAGGAAACTTTGGGGATAAGATATGAATATTTAATTTGGAAATTAATTTGGAGAAGACCATATCTTCTCCCAAGTAGATTTTGAGATGACACCTTGGGATATGAATAGTTAAATTGGAATAAATGGAAGGAGACCATATCCTATCCAAAAGTAAATTTGAGAAGACAAGTTGGGAATTGAATAATAACAATAATAAAATTTATATTGGTAAATCAAAATTACAGTTTCACAAATGTAAATATATACCAATATTTCTTGATAATTATAAGTCAATATTTTCAAGTAAATAGAATTTGAATGATAAGAATAAGTAGGGCATTACATACACCCTTCCTTTAGAAAACTTTGTCCCAGGTTTAGAGTGAAAAATATATAACAAGTTCGAAAGCAATTTGAAAATAAGTCATAGCAAGATAGAGAGGGAGTTATAGTAGTAAAATTTAATAATATAGGTAATGATACCACTTCCTATCAAGAATATCCAACTAATATATATCCTCCTATCCTTGCTAACCTTGCTAACCTACTTCCATTCCCACCCTATCCATCCTCTGTTGTTATATACTATGGCATTGACTATACCAATCTAACCACTGATAAAACCAATATGGTGGAGGCGTCAACTATATCGACCTAACCTCCCTAGCAAGCAACTAGAAATTGCTATCACATGTCTAGGGGAGCATGTCCACCACTGCCCATCCATGATTCCAAGTTTGGAGGCTACACGATGGGAAATACCTCCACACCTCCTGACAACTAGGGTCAACACCCTAATATGGACCACACTAAAACATTGTTTGGATACTTATCATCGAATAATCCAGTCAGGTAGTCTTGTCACCTGTCATTTACATTTTACCCATGTCATAAGAGTGCATATCAAGTAGATACCAAATGTAATAGAACAATGTACATCATACCATTCCTCATTAGATGTCTCGACCTTCCCCAATGGAAGAGTAGATCTTGGTTATCATGTAGTTCTTTCCAATTTATGTGTTAGTTCTCATCTATGAATATATATATATATATATATATATATATATATATATATATATATATAATATATATATATATATATATATATATATATATATATTATATATATTATTATATATGTGATCTTAAACCTCATATTATTATGTCTAGTATCCACATATCAATTTTGTAGTTCATACTGGAAATAAATCTTACATTAGATAAATCATAATTTCACTAAGTCATTCATTAGATAAATCATATTCACTTCAGCCACACATGAAACAACAATAACTCTAATAAGTCATGCACTAGATAAAGTATAACGAAGTAAGTCATACATTAGGTCATACATAAAACATTTCGATCATCAATACCTAATCCATATAATGATTTATATAAGTAGTTTCACTTATCCAACTAAATACATCAATATTCCATAACGTTCATAAATATGTTTCCATTATGATATAAGTATTGTCCTTGATGGAAACTCTACAGGTCAACTCAGTTTTGATAAGAGGCTAACATGAATATTAAGAGGCAATAGGGTCGTGGTACAAAGGATCAGGAAGATGGAACTAAGGACTATTGACAAAAATAAAGAAGTTGAAGGAAGAATGTGATGTAAGAGCAATTTATGAGATACACACAGGGTAACTTAGTCCAAGCAATGTACACATGCAGGTATTTAGAATAGAAAAAGTGTATAACGTACTCACACACTCCCACAGAAGGCAAGGCGCGTACATGTTGAAAACCATGGTTTTTGTCTGAGGTATTTGGTCCAAGGTATCTTTGGACCATGGTATTGACCCTAGGTATTTAGTCTGAGGTATTCAGTCCATGGTATTTGATCCAAGGCATTGTCCCTAAGTGGATTCAGTCCACGGTATTGAGAAAGGCCAAAAAATATATAAAGAAGAGAGGATCATAAGGCCACTGCGCAAGTGCATAAGGTTCTAAGGAATGCTTCTATCTTAAGTATAATTTTTGTTGCAAGGTTATGTTTGGGACTAGATCTGAAATATTTATGTGCACCTTGATTTCAATATTGGATCAAGATCATGAGACCTGAAATGACTTATTCTTGAATGATCTGATATTGGTTAGGGCTAGATCTAATGTTTTGTGCCTCGTTTATTCGTTATCTATCATGATCTAGGTTTTTCTGAAGTCTCGAATTGCAACAAAGTTCTGAGTTAATAATTGTAGATTTTTATGCAGGTTCATCTCGACCAAAGAGCGTATACACGCAGGTTCCGTTCTTTCAAGTACCATATACAAAATAAAGGCTTGATGTTCAGAGATGATTGATCTATGAGATCAGTATTGTTGATTTATTGTTGTTGTTATTTTACTGTTGTTTGTTAATGAAGTCTTCTGAGATCTGAATGTAAATCTAAATGCATAAGGAGGTTGATATTTGATTAATTGTATAATTGATAAGAAGTGTTTTCTGTTGCCTACCTTTATAAAGTTTTGTAAGTTGACAGTAGATGTTCAGTATACTGTTGGTTCAATTTGTGCTTCATAGATTTTATGATTCTAAATATTTAGAGGTATACACAAGTTGGGTTGAAGGAAGTAGCGTATGCATACAAGTTTTCTTCATTGAAGTAGCGTATACAGTTTAACACGAATTTTTGAGGTTTTAGTTGGTTCTGAATGTTGATGCAGGTTTCTAGGTTCAACATAGTGTTGTAATGACAGTGATTTGATAGTTTCAGATTAACTGCATGTTGGTTGATGAAGTTTTGGTTTCTAAATTTATGATGGGTTATTGATGAATCAAGGTCTTCATATGTTTTGATATGTGCCATGAGCATCCAAAGTGAAAATTCATGAAACATGGTCACTCGTGGAAAAGTGGAATTTTTTTGTAGGGTGGTACCTATGTATTAGTAAAAATATTGGCTAATACAAGAGCTAGGGGGTTGTAGATCCCTTCCAGTAGAAGCTAGAGAAGGAGAGAAGGTTGTAACCTTCTCTAGGTAGAAGCCTGCATACTGGTATGATTCTGCACTGGTACAAGGTTTTAAGCAAATTTTCTTATTATTAAAAGAAAACAGAGATGACAATAGCAAGTGGTTTTCACCCACATTGGGTTTCCACCTTAAATCTTGGTGTTCACGTGTGTTTCTTATGTGTGATGATTTGTTTTTTATTACTTCACATGGTTACTGTTTATATGGTTAATGAAGTACTTATGCACTAATTAAAGATCAGCATATGATGAATTAATTGAATCATAAGTCTATTGGATATACGTCCGTTTCCTTAAATATAGTTGCGTGTACATGAGAGTTACCTTCAATGAAGTGGCATATATAAATCTAACTATGGAAATGAAAAATTTATAGATTTGATAATACTGATTCACCCCCCCTCTCTATTTGACCATTGTTTAACCAACGTTGGCTATGGAAGGGCTTGTTGTTGCATTGGCTTTCATTGACCAAATTGGACCGGATGTTTTTGGACTATTTTTGCGCTTATTTGACCAGATGTTGGAGGCCAAGTTGACCGAGTTTGACCGAGCTATTTTGGGGGCCAAAATATTCCCTATTAATGAGCATTGACTTTCTGGTTAAGGCTTTATGTTTCTGTTATTTGACTGATCAGATTTCACTCTAATTGGCCAAGTGAATATTTTATATTTCTCTCTCTCTCTCTCTCTCTCTCTCTCTCTCTCTCTCTCTCTCTCTCTTCGCTACTAGACTTTTAAAGAATTATAAGAAGACTTGATCAATGGTTTCCCCACATTGGTGTTTGTCCCTGGCTAGTGCCATATCTTGTGTCCTCTTGTCTTGACTTGTCTTCTATTGTTATGGGTTATGTTCTATCTGCATTTTACCATCTTGATGATGTGATTTCTAAATTGGATATTGAAATTGGACTAATAAAAAAAATGAAGTAAAATTGCTCTAAGAATAGAACATATCATTGTGATCTAAAATTAACATAATGACAATATAATGCATAGGCTAGAAGAGTTTAAGAATCTAATGTTGGATGTAGACAAATGGTTGGTTAGGCTACAGATCAGTTCACCTCCTCATTTTCACATTCCACTATCATGCATGGTCAACAACAAGCCTATCAACTTGGAAACCTCTCTATTCTCTTGATGCATAGGTTTTCTCATTGTTTCCAATGTTTAATTTCTGGGAATTATGTTAGTTCTAAGGGGGAGTCACCAATCTCTCTAAAAAAATTTTAATTCCCTCTAGTATTAGGTAGTCTACCTTAAATTCATAGAGTTTTGTAGCTACATTTTTTATTATATTTGACTACTACTTTCCTCATCAACGAGGCAACAAAACAGTTCCTTATTCTCTAGACATGTTGTGGTTGTTGTGGTTTTTTCTTTTGACTTTTGTACATTGCAATCTATAATTCTCTATCTCTATCAAGCAATAGGATAGAGAAGGTATCTTAGAGATGATGTATTTTTTCTTAATAATTAGTTAAACCTTATATTGAGAAAAACACGTTAGTAATTTCACCACATATTTTACACCCCAATGAGGAATATGTGTAACTTCTATGTTTCTTTTAGAATAAAAGCAAAATATTCACTAAATAAATAATTCCATAATCCAGAAAAAATACAGTTTTTGTTAGTTGTAATTCAAGGCATCATAAAACATCCATAATTTAACTATCACTATACTCACCTAATACATGTTAATATGTGGTATTTAAAAGATAATGATAATATTAATAAAAATAATATTTCACTATCAACCATAAATAAAATATTTGGATGTCTATATTAGCATAATTTAAGGTTGACAGTAAAAGAAACAATTATTAGAAGTAATGAAATTCAATTATTCCCTAATGAAAAGAAGATAATTATTTAATCAAATCCTAATTACTAGAGTAACTATGTGTATAATCTCTATCAACCATAAATAAAATATTTGGATTTCTATGTTAAGTAGCATAATTTGAGGTTGACAGTAAATGAAATATTTCAATGCCCATCTTAAATAAAGTAATTGTATATTGACTTATGCATATAAAAGGAAATAGTAATTAAAAGTAAAAAAAAATCAATTATTTCATAATAAAAGGGAAATAATGACTTTAATCAATTCCTCATAAACAGAGTAACTATGTGTATAGTATAAAAACTATTGAAAATGAAAGGGATGTTGAACGACTATATATTATATATATATATAATTATATAATATATATATATATTATATAGATATAGATATATAGAATATAATATAAATATATAATAAATATATATATATATATGATATATATATCCTTTAATTGATTAGCATCGATGGAAGGATTAGATCTAGTCTTATTTTAATGAAAAACACAAAAAAAATATATATAATTAAAAGGAAATTTTGATCCGCTTAAGTTGCAGATAGATATACAATTAAAAATAGAACTAGACTAGGTTTATTGTTTTCCTCTATGTATATCATAAGTTTGACTTTATCTTATTTTAAAGTAAGTCACTTGACAAATATCTTCATGCTACTTCATCATAAAATATAATATATGTATTTAAACTCTCTCTAAATACATAAATGGAGAAGTCATAAAAGAGTTGATATTAAACATATAATATTCAAATATGAGTATTCAAATATTTTATTTAACCCATCTATATTAAAATATTTTTAATATAAAAAAATTGTTATTTCAATTTTATTTTTGTAAAATTTTGTTATTTAATGTTGAACATAAGAGATATTATATTATAGCTATAAAGTTCAAAATTTTATTTATATTATGAAAAGATATTTTTATTACTATTATTTTTTTATAAATCTCAATTTTCTGCTAATCAAAAATAGGTAAAAAATTACACATGTTATCCATCTCCTTCCTACCCAATTTTAATATAAACAATCAATAAAGTGAATTGGATTATTGATGTCCTATAATATTTTTAACTAACATTAATCTAATATGTTTTTATTTTTGTTTACTATCAAATTCAACTTGAATACAAAAAAATTATATATATATTTCTCATATTCAATTGAGGAATATACATCTTTTCATTGTCAATTAAGGAACCAAACATTTTAATGCATTTAATTAAAACCAATCAAATATAAAATAACATCTTTTTACTCAATTATTTTATTTTTATTTTATTTAAAAAAGCATGTGATGAATTAATAATGAATACAGAAAATAATTAGACATGACACTCATACTCTACCATAAAAATCACTTATTAAAGCAATTACTGTATTATTGATTTATGTGTCCATGTAACATTTTAAATTATCTTTACCGACTTAAATAGTTCATGTTATGTTATAATTCTCCCGATCATTCCCTACTTTCATAATTAGAATAAAATGAAGTATGATGTGGAATCCTTTTTATATTGAAAATTTTAAATCTAAAAATTCTTCACCTATGAAATTATACATACTCCATCATTACCATGAAATAATATTCTCTACAACAATGACTCTCCCCACCGAAGATGAATCTCATACCAACTGAAGCCAAGCCAACATGGGGAGCAACTCCATGTTCAAATTGCTGCCATTGGTGAAAATTTATGGTTAGAAATTCAATGGGCGTTCACAGGTTGACTCCTCTGGTGGAGGATGATTGCAACCTGCATTAATCGATACCCTAATTAGTGCCAACCCATTGTCGCACTTTTTTGACAAGAGACACTGTATTCTTTTTTCATTGTGGCAGCACGACTTATCAAATCTCTAATCAATCAATTTTATGCCACTGGCATTAAATCTATCAATCAATTTTGCACCACTAGCATTAAAGCTATGGGAATAGAAAAACCCCACATCGCTTGACCAGGAACTTTGCGGCATGATTCTCTGAGTCTTCTGCACATCGTCACTTTACACGTTATATATAAATGTTTATTTTGGTTCTTACGTCCCCAAAGAAGCAACGATGGCATATTTGTTTTACACGAAGATACAAAATCGAATGTGTATTCCAAGGCGGTATCTGTATTTTCTCAAGTCCAACGTGAGCTTTTAAGTCAACTTTAACATTATTGAGCATATATTATAATTTGATTGGTGATCATAGTGAAGGCGGTATCTGTATTTTCTCCAGTCCAACGTGAGCTTTTAAGTCAACTTCAACTTTAATATTATTGAGCATATATTATAATTTGATTGGTGATCAATATTGAGTTGATATATATAATTTCTAAACACCAGTTTTAGTAAGATTAATTAGAAGTTTTTTAGTGAGTTTTTTGGGTCTAATTTTTCTAAAATATGACAGAAATTTATTGAAGTCACAAGTTTAATTGATAATTTCTGCACAATGAAGTGCCCTAAAAGTTTTTCAGAGTACTGAATCTATATATACAATACAAAAACAGTTTAACTAATACAAGTCAATATTTCACCTCAAATT
>APFE030546754.1:525646-595696 GCA_000404065.3 Pinus taeda
TAAAAGAAAATTTTAATAATTGAAAAAGCTAAAATGTAAGTTAGTGTGCCTATTATTATATATTAATTGGGTTTACCAATAAAAAAATTGTTGTTTTCGGGAAATTGTTTTAAGTAAATGTATATCATTTTAAAATATAATTTAAAATGATTAAATATAAGGAATTTAATTGGCTGCAATGAAGGTTTGAAACACGAGAGGAGTTATATAAGTAAATGTACATCATTACATAACATAATTTACAAATATTTAATTAATTGAAATAAAGATGTGGAAGACAATAACTTGTTAGACTATGATGAATCATTTTAGATAATGTTCAACAATGTAGAATACAAATTAAAAAAATAAATATAGTTGTAAAAATAGGTTGCTCTTATATATGGAAAGATTTAATAACTTAATCATGTTTTTAACCAATTTTCTTTACTAAAATTTGTAATTTTGTGGATCAATGTTTTTAGCATAGTTTTACATTAGTTTTATATCATTTAAAATATTAGTAATTTCAATGAAGTTTTGAAATCACAAAGTAAGGAATTAAGGATATATTTGTGGGTATTAATACAATCAATCAAATTTATTTGTTTTTAGTATATAGGTTTATTAGTGTACAATATAGTTTGTTTTGGAGGTGGTGATGCAATAACAATGTTATAATGGAAACAAATGATTTTGATACAAATAAAATTGAATAAAATTATAAAACATGTTTTCTCTTGAAAATTAATATAATTGAAATTTTCACATAAAACTATGTAAGTATATGTAGTTTCTTTAACAATGAATATATACACAATATTTTAAAAACTTATTTAAAATGGAGATAGTAAATAGAAATTCAAATATAACTTTGATAGTAATGGGAATTCAAAAATAATTTTGATTTCTTTATAAGTATTAGAGCCTCAGTTCTAAAGCGAAAACGAAAGAAGTCTAATCATCCAAAAAATGGAGAAAATAATCAATGTCACTTTTGTTTGGATTCACAAGAATGTATCCAACCTAATACGTTGTTTTTACATAAAACAAAAACCATGCATATCTGCATCACCTTGAGATATTTTGAAAAGAAATATTTAGCCCTAAAAAAATCTTTTAGGGGTAGACGATTTATTTTCGTCTCTTTGGCATGGTCAATGTCCTTAGAGCCATCTATGTTTTGTGTAAAACAACTGAATAGAAACTAGAATAATATATGGAAGTAAAATACCTCATAGAGAGGGTGTGTGTCAAGTTTTGAGGCCTTCTTCACAACACTTCAGGTTTTGAACGTTCATTGTTTAGTGCAAGTCCCTTATTTTCTTCTTTGACAATAGTTTAGGCCCCTACATCCTAGCTACCAGCTAAATCCAATTAATGATAACTATACGTCACTAAGTGGCTAGAAAGATCCCCTAGAATGGTCCAACTTGTTGTTTAGATACATTTTTCATCAATATATTGTTTTTCATCCTTCTTGTTGCTTTTAGAGTGGAAAATAAGTATGTTGAAGAGTAAATAAGGGAAAAAGCTTCCTTGGACATGTGTACTAAGCAACCAAAAAAAAAAATAATAACTAGAGGAGTTTCTATAAACGTATAGAGATGTGCTCCATGAGCCTAAAGGGATACCACACAAGAGGGAAGTGAAGCATGAGATCCATCTATTTCCAAACTCCACATTGTGAAACATTAGGCGATATAAGTAGTTTCTTATAGAAGAAAATGAGGTAAAGAAGTAGTTGCAATAACTCTTGGAATAATGTGTCATTTGACGAGGGACATCACCATGTGGGTCGCCCATCATAATTGTGGCAAAGGATGGGGCTTGGGAAATCTATATAGATTATAGCTCATTAAACAAAATTACACTCAAGAGTAGGTATTGCCTGCCTAGGATAGATGATTTGTTGGATTAGTTGTAGCAAGTCAAATAATTCACCGAGTTATACTTAAAGTCTTCATATCACTAGTTTTAAGTCACAAAAGATTACCTGGAGGACCACCTTCAAAACCAGGCAAGGTTTGTATAAGTGGTTATTCATGTTGTTTGGCCTATGTAATGCACCATCTATGTTTATGAGGTTAACTAATGATATATTATGCCATTTTATAGATTCATTTGTTATAGATTATATACGTGTATATAGTGCTACATGGGACGAAGACACCTCACATTTCTTGCAAGTGTTAGAAACTTTAAAGAATCAATGACTGTTACCAAATAACATGAAGTGTTATTTTTGTGCCTTGGATATCTGATATGTGGATGAGGATTCTTTATAGGCATAATACTTAGAGAAAATACAACAAAAGAAAGAAAAATCAAGTGGGTCAAAGAATAAGAGGCATCAAGATGCTTCCTAGGAGGGGAAGAAGAAGTGGAAAGTGATCAAAGACAATAAGTTAGAAACAACAACACACAAGTGAAAAGATCCAAGTAACAAATAAAACCATTATAACATTCATGGTCATATAGAGGAGAAGTGTTGGAGCTTGTATACAGACTCAACTCGAAAAAAAAGATGATAATAATGAGAAGAATAGTGTGGCCATTAATTCAAACAACCATGTTTAAATTAGCTCAAAAATGGATGAGAAGATTTTTTGTACATTAATATAGAAGGAGGTCAATCTGAGTAATCTTCAACAACAAGAAAAGAAGGAAAATGCCATATTGTTCCATATAAAGATAGAGTTTAAGAAGACAAAAATTCACGTTGTTTTTTACTCACGATCACAATTGAATCTTGTTGCAACAAAGTTGGTCAAGAAATTAGGATTAAGTTCATGATCATCCAATCCAATATCCATTAGGATGGATAAACAAGGATGCATAAACAAAGTTAAGGAAACAACGCAAAATCATATTTTCTATGAGTGTTGATTTTTTTGATGAAGTAGAACTATATTTAGTCCCTATTGATGTATGTCAAATAGTATTTAGAAGTTACTATATGTACATGTAATATGCAATCTTCATGCAGAGATCCAACTAGTATTTCCTCATCAAGGATGGAAAATTATTCTTCATTAACGCACCCAAAGGAAGGTACAAAATTACACTTCTAAGTATCAACCAAGAGAAGAAAATAATCAGTTCTAGAAAGAAGTATGTCTTACTACTCTTAAGGGAAAATTGATTTCTACAAGAGTTAGTAAGAGAAAAATCACCCCTGGAGGGGTGCACTAAGAAACAAAAAATGCAACTGGAAGAGTTGCTACAGGAACATAGGGATGTGTTCTAGGATCCTCAAGTGATACCACCCAAGAGGAGAGTGGAGCATGACATCCAACTATTTTCAAACTCCCCATTACCAAACATTGGTCTATATAGGTTGTTTAATATGGAAGCAAGTGAAGAAAATAGGAAGTTACAAAAACTAGTGCAACAAGGTGTCATTTGACCGAGTACATCACCATGTGGGTCACCCATCATCATTGTGCCAAATAAGGATGGGACTTGGTAGATATTACATATTATAAGGCATTAGAAAAAATTACTCTGAAGAATAGGCACCCCATGCCTAGGATAGTTGATTTATTAGATCAATTGCAGAAATCAAAATACTTCACCAAGTTGGACATAAAGTTTGGACATCACAAGGTTTAAGTTAGAGAAGAAGATACCTAGAAAGTTGCCTTCAAAACCTATTATAGTTTGGATGAGTGGTTATTAATTTTGTTTGGAATATGTAACACATCGACTGCATTTATGAGGTTTATGACTGATATGCTACATAATTTTATAGATTCATTCATTATCCTCTATTTGGATCATATACTAGCATATAGTTCTACTTCAGAGAATCACATCTCAAATTTGACATGGTGCTAGAGATTTTGAAGCATAAGCTGCTAAAATATATCAAGTGTGAGATTGCACAGAAGTCTTTGGTATATCTAATGTATGAAATGTTGAGAAATCTAGGGCAACATAGTTAGGGCTTCTTATTAAATTTATTTCTCTAGTACTACCATTTATTTTCATTTGTTCTTATTTATTCTTCTTTGTTATTACATGTTTTTCATAAAGATAATTGCCAAAACTTCAAAGACAACAAGAGAACACAAGATGTAGCCTCTCAACGAGGGAAAAAATCGTAAGGAAGGGAAAACCCATTCAAACTCTTGCACTACAGATTCAAATTACATTGAGACAAGCTTGGTCATTTTACCACAGACTCGTTCCATCCACCAAATCAACCCCAACCAATCATCGTGTGATCTTATTTTCTTGTAACTTCTATAGTATCATTCTTTTATCTTGTAGCTATTATTCATAGCCTTTGTAACATACTATATTCAACCCCTATAGCTACTAATTTAAACCCCTTTAATTATACTTCTACTATACTAGACTTTGTCTCTTTCTTTTCTATCTTGTATTATAGACTTTGATTTTTTTCCTTCTCTATTTAATTGTAGATTTGAGTTCTTTATCTACACACCAAAATCGGTCGAGATTCCTTAATATTTATAGTGTTTTGTCATTGTATTTTGGGCCAACATGAACAATAGTAGAAGCCGAGAAGTCAACTATTAGACTTGAGTTGTAGTACGCTGCCATGTAGGAGGGGTGGTTGTCTTGTAGGACAGGCCACTAACTTGGTGGAGGAATATAAAATAAAATTGATTTCTTTGCCTTTGGCTCAATTAATAAATGAAAAAAAAGAATCCTAAAGAACACAATGGGTGTTATGATCTGTGGACCATTTACCCAAGCATGAAACCCATTATTTAATAAGTCAATCAAAATTTATCTCTCTTTTATTTTGACAAATACATTACATCATGACTCAAATAGAGTTATGAAGACCAGCACTAGTTACATTCCTCAACACTCACTCTTAACTAGGAAGGCATTCATATTTACATATATACATAGGTATAATGACGATCTGAAGATGATATGTTCTACGAAGATTTACAACTAATGCAGTGGTAAAAATTAGATACTTCACCAAGGTTTCTAATCAGGTGGGACTAAGGTGTGTTCCAAGCTTCAACGTCTATAGGTACCATCATTCTTCTGCTCTAACACCGACCCAGGGATCTAGGTATTATCCAAGGTCAGAGCTCCATGGCCAATGCCACCATCCCTTCTTCAGGATCTAGAAATCAAAATGTAGGCCAACAATATGTCCTCCTAAGCATATTTTCACCCCAAGATGCTTCATCTCTCTCTATGAACTAAATCTAATATGTCCATCAGTCCAAGCATGCTTCCAAAATGTTCATCCTTCTTATGGATAGATTTACCTATACAAACACAACCCCAATTAATAATAAACTTACAAATATATAAAAGTAAAAACAAACCTTCGAAGGCCTCAATTATTTCGATGCTACTTATATCATTATCAAATTATCTAAATATATCGTACTGGAAGGTTTTTTCTTTCACTTCTTCAGCAACACCAAATACCACTTTAGTACTTCTTAAGTCTTTTGTTTGCAAATTCATGAATCATGAACATATGTTTGACGTTCTTTCATACATTCTTCGTTTCCTTCTTTCTTCAAAATATTTAACTATGATTTTCATAATATGCTCTCCCTCTTAACTAGGGAGATATACCTTTTCTTCTATCCAATCTGACTCTCAATTTAGGGAGATCAACAACTTCCTTCTTTTATAACACTAGAGAAAGTTCAACCTTTCAAAGCTTCCTTTCTTTTTGAATTTCATTCTTTTTCATGGCATAAAGGTCATGTTGGTCATCATCATTCTTATAGCTTCGTTTATTCATCATAATCATCATTATTATCATCTTCACTTATGAACAATATCAATATCTTGAAAATTATGTACCTGCAAATATTCAACAACAAGTATAAACCAATACAAATATATAGAAGTATGAATTCAACTATATTGAAACCATATCATTAGAATAGAAGCATAAAAAAAAATCTTTAGTTATGAAATATCTAAACCTAGACAAGGTTATATATTTTCAGCAACTTGCTGGGTATTTTGTCGCAAGCCCTAGACTTTATCATTGAGACTTAAAGCCTTAGATGTTAACAACTAAATAAACTTAGAATGTAATTGTATTCCATAAAAATTCATGTCAAACTCTACTAGAGTTTTGTCACAAACCCTAGATTTTATTAAACATACTAGTATTTCATATCTGATGATTCATCATCATTCTTATACCAATCTCTTACTAGGGTTTTTACATAAACCAACACATCAAGCATCAATAATTTGAAAATTTAAGGGTTTCAATTATGCAAAATATTATACACTTAGGGTTTTATTCCTAGGAATTTTCTTTAACATTTACAAGGGTTTTGGTCATAAACGCTCAATCATTAAATCCTAAACATCTAGGATTTCATTATAAGTTCTAAATATCAACAGAAAACCCTAAAAGACTAGGGTCTTATGCAATAAAAAACTTAAAAATCAAGATAATAGGATTTCATCATGAGTTGGGGTACAAACTCTACATATAGCAAAAATGAAGTTATATTCCATTTCAAATTTTACTATATACCCTAGATTACCTACAAATCCTAAAAGAGTAGATTATGGCTAGAGTTTATAAAAAGATGGATACGAGAAATAATTAACATTACAAACCTTATAATCTTAATAAGAATTAGATAATCATAAATAAAAGAAATTATACTTACCTCAAGAACGAATTACCTTTCTCTTTCCTCATCAGTTGTAATGGATTTTTTTCCATAACATGGGTGGATATCATTGTGATGTTAGTGTGTTATCTCGATGATTCACAATATTGAATAGTCATATATTGTTGTTTATACATGTCAAGATATTTATGAGAGCCTCAAGTCTTTTCATATGCTAATGCAAGAAAAATTCTCCTTATTGTGGTAGACTACATTCACCTTTGAGATAGAGATATTATGCTTTAGTTCTTCCTAGTTTGGATCCTTGACTTACTTCTTAAGCTTACGTCGAGTATATTTATAGGCCTGCTGATGCCTCGAAAATCACTGCAACAACACTAGGGGATAACCATCTAGTCTGGACCTTAAAGCAACTCTTTTTCCGTTTGGTGTGGTGGCTCCGACTAGTTTAACTAGGTCCAGTTACCTTCTCCCTATCGCTATTGGTTTATTATATATCTTTAACTACCAATAGACGGAGATATCAGATCACTTCTCCTTGCTGATCACGGAAGAGAATGACCCTTAAGCTAATTTGGGTTCAGCAAAGCCACAACTAAAATTTTGCCTCTTCGAGAAGAGGACTTAAAAGAATGTAGAAATTACTCTAAATGCAAATTTATTACATAACGCAAGTAAAAGAAACTAATCTAAATCCTATTTTAATTAGGAAGATATATATCTAACCCAACTAAGAGCAAGATAATTAAAATATTGGGATTTAAACATGCCTTGCTTATAATGAATATCAAGTTAATGAAGTAGTTCAATTAACTGATATTATGGATATCAAAACAAATCCTATTGAGACATTTTAACTGAAATAATAAACCAACAACATTCCAGGAAGTAGTTCACAAAAATGATATTGATTATCAAATCAATAAATCCAATAATTAAACAATAATATGTGGAAATAGTTCACAACACATTACCATTCAATAAATCAGTTTTATAAGACAGATTTCTGAGTAAATAGTTACTCAGAAATCAGATTTTAATTCATAAGAATAGAGATACATAATAACAACATTGAGGCAAATTACCCATATTGACAATAGTGCACAAACATGAATAAAATGAGATATTCTTGTTACCATAAAGATGAAACTGATATTTGAAACAGTAGTATTAAAAATACCAATTTATTGCATCTATTTCTCTGACCTTGGTCTCCAATAGCCATTTACATTGCTTGAACTTCTACCTTCAACACTAGAGCCATAATAGTGCAAACTCTGCCCCTCATACATAATTAAAAATACAAAGGAAAAATCCTCAATCCCTAGATCTGAGATTTTCTCTCGTCTCTCCTACAACTCTAAATTCCTACTACAGAAGTGCTTGCAGAAGCCTAGAGTCGCAGAGGAGAGCAGCCCCCTTTTATTACATTCTGTAATCTGCTATTTATAATATTTGTGAAGGAATTCTTGAGAAGAAAGTTTGTTGAATAGAAATCTGTCAAATCCATTTTTATTTGGTCAAAAATCCTGATCTTCAATTGTTGGAGCATTCTCATTGATTGAGATCCTTTTCTCCATATTTCTTCCACTGTTTTCCTGCAAAAAGAAATCAAAATAAATTAAGATGCAATCAAAATATTATTTCTGGCAATTAAATCAAATCGAATCAAATTCCATTTAAATAAATATTTGAAAATAAAATATAAGCTCTATATTGATGTTTGGGGTGGTTTAATTGGCCAAATATATTATTAACCAATGGATCTGCAATTAGAAGAGGTTTTGGACAAATGAAATTGAAGAAACTAACTCAGAAATTTGATTTTGTTTTCAAAATTCGAAGCTTGATATTTTGCCTGATTTTTGACCCAATAAATAATTAAATTTGTTAGTGAAACCTCCTCAAAATTGTTCTCCTTGATTTTCTCTTTCCAATGAGCAGTCTTGGGCCTCATTTGGCCAAGTAAAACTCATTCTATGAGCTTCCAAAGTTGATGAGTCAAATGTGGCATAAATCTGGAAATTATGTTGTTGGGCTAAAAATCTAATCCTAAATTAGGATTCTAATTAATCTTAAATTAATTGTTAATTATAAACTAAACTGATTATTAATAAATTATTTATTAATCTAACTAACTCATATCTAATTAGCTATTTATAATGAAATTTAATCTAATTAAAAAACTAATTAATATTAATCTAAATGATATTTAAATTTTAATTTAATCAAATTAATTAAATGTTATAAATTAATTAATCTGATTAATTTAAAATTTATTAATTAAATATTAAATATTTTAAACTAAACTAAAATATACCAACCTACCTTACTTTACTCATTCCTAACTAACTTACCTTTCAACGAATGAATGAGTGTTGCATTAAAAGTTTTAAAACAAAACTTATACTGTTAGTGTTTTTTAATATATGTTCGATGACTTTTTTATGATCGGTAATCGACATCGGGGCATGAAGGTGTTGTGAGTATTTAACGTATGTCCCGAACAAAACCTCTGAAGCGAACAAAATCCTCGATGCGATGTAAAGCAAATCAGCAATCGGCATCGGGAGGGATATTGGGATTTAAGAGTTGTGTTTATTAAAAAGTCTCGATGCGATTGAAAAGTCGCGATGCGATCCTCCAATTCCGAAATAAATTTTATATATATAAATAAAATAATTTATATATTTAAATTTTAATTTAATTAAATTAATTATATTTTTAAATAATAATTAATTTATTAATTTAAGATTTAAATATTAATGATTAATTTTTATTTTGGTTTTATTTTACGAGGTTTATTTTATAAACTACAACCACTTTTAATAAAAGCAAAAAATAAAAATAAACTACAGCCACTTCGATGTTTTCGATTTTTGAGATTAGTAATAAATTTGGAAATTCAGGTAAATTTCTAAAATCTCGTTGCTAATGATTTGGCTGTATAAGTAAAGATGAAAAATGTTAGTAAAAACTCACTAGGCATTAATATTTAAAATGAATGCGTTATTGAACTAATTTATTTACAAAATGCAATATTGTACATTTTATGCATTTTTAACCCAGGCTAGATAAATGATGAGACTTCAAAGGAGTGCAATTGATGAACCAGTTGACCAAATGAGGTGAAACAAGCGTCAATGGGAAGCTTATAAAAAATCGATTTTAACAAAGCAATCAAAACAAGAATCCAAAGAAAATGAAAAATTAACAAAAGCGTAGGATAATCAACTAAATAAAAATCTTAAAAGGTGTTTGGCCAAAAGTTTATAGGAAGGTCTCCATTATTTGAAGTAAACACATCAATAATCGGGGGGTTGTGTTTTTACCACAAAAATGGCGACACACAGGAGAAGAACCAGTTATCTCTGTTTGATATGAATGAGATTTTCCTAAAATTAAAGTAAAAGTAATTAAACAAGAGAGAATTATGTTTGAAATGCTTGACTAAGTTCGTTAGTCTGAATAAAAGCAAGAATCATCTAACTGTAAATTTTTTTAAAATTCCTCATAAATTAAAATATTTCAAAATTCTATATCAATCCTTAATTAATTGTAGAGATAAACCAGAGTCACTTTACAGCTTAGCTTTTAAAATATACTCATTTGTCACAGGTAGAGCCACTGCTGCCAGCAAACATCTATAGTCTCGACAGGGTTACCTTTTAATCATCAATGATTCAAAATCCCATCTCTTTAAACATTATTGACCTAGAGATAAATCCATTTATATATGTTTATTTTTTTATTTTTTAGTTCTTAAATGTCATTGTCCTGGTATGGTAGCTAGATAGTTGACAATGTCATTGACTGGTTATAATTAGACTGAACAAGTTGGCTCGTGATGAGACCCCTTGTCTTATAATTGTTTGTAATCATAAGCCATTACCCTGGTTTGTTTAGCAGTGTTGGTAATGTCAGCCTATTTTTCCCCTATGATCATGGTAAGCAGGCTCATGATGAGACCTCTTATCTTTTAAGTTTAGATATATTTCTGGATCACACTCTAGAAACATAAGTCTTTATCGGACAGGGAGAATCATTGACTCTTTAAGAGTTAAGAATGACAATTTCAGAGTTAAAGGTGCTTTGTTGTAAAGTGTCTTTACTTGGTTAAAAATAACTTTTCTTGACCGATAATAGAACTTTAAAAGATCTTAATAAAATATTGAAATCTCAAAATGATTACAATTTTGATGAAAAAGAAATTTCTCCGGATTTTATGATACTTTGCCAACTTCTCTAAATTGGTAATTTCTTCCTCAAGTATGTCTACCTTTATAATAAGAAAATCAAACTTTACTAAGAGATTTAAGAAAAAGCTAATAGGTGACTATTAACAATTCTTTTCCATTTATGTTGATCATTGTTAGGTAACAAATAGGCCTCCATATAAATCACGGAAAAGTCACCAAAATCAAAATTGAAAACCAAAAGAAAAGAATTATTATGCTAAAGTGAGAAAAGAAATCGGCAAACAAAACAAAAATGAAGAAATTTTAAAAGTGGAAAGGAAAATCCAAGTTTCAAAAGATAAACTCAAGCAAGAATGTTTATACCAGTGTCTCAACAACATAAAGAAAAAGAAAATAATCGTGTAATCAATCATTTTCATGTCGAGATTTGGGAAAATCATACCTTGCAGGGTTGTGAGTATTTTAGGCTTTTTGGATAGCAACGACGATAAAATTCAGCCACAATGAAAGCTTTCTGTGTGATATTAATCTTCTTGTTTCAAAGCATCATCTTAATCATTTTCTAATAAAAGGAATGCTTAAAGAAACAAACTAAAGGTTCAGAAACTTCCTGGTGTAGCTGTTTTGATGAAGATTATCGCTGCCTATTGAAATGAATCCAAGAGAAGAGTATAGGACTTCGAAAATATGATTTGGTAGAGGATTGAAAGCTTTTTATGAAGAGCTGCAAAATAGATTTATATAGCAGAAAAACAAAACTGAAACTAAAGTAATGAAATGAAAATTTAATGAAAGTGGGTACATGAATCTTACCATTGGATAATTGCTTGTGATATTACCTTGAAAGTCAATTTCTCCAAACTAGTTGACTTCTTATTTTAATTAACATTAAAAACATGAAGAAGTGAAACTAACCAAAATCCTGTAACCCAAAATCATTATTTATTTTATTTAAACTAAAGCAAACAGTAAAATGTAAAAATGGAATGCTTAGTATTCAAGGAAATTGAAATTAAAACCAATGCATCAGAAATGAGAATGAGAATTTGCAGTAATGAATGTTCTCAAAATATTATAAGTTTCATATAAACTCCATCATTTTATAAATTGTCCGGAATCAAGACCAAATCCAAGATAATAAAATTTAAATATGAAAATAGAGAGGTCCTGAATTCCATTTTTAATTATGGAATTATATATTTAAAACTAGAATATATGAGAAGTCAAAATGATTTAAATATGCTGCAAATTGGTAATTAATTGTTTTCTTACCATAGTGGTTACCCAAGCATGCTTTTAAAATAACACATCACCGTATCAGATGATTCGCATCACATGTTTCTTCACCATGCTTGAATTTTAATTTGCAAGGCTTCACCTTTGTTGCTATGCCATATATCGATTAAATGTTAATGGCTCAAAGGCATGCATTGGAAGCTATCGCATTGGAGATTGCAATGGAAAATTGTCGATTAAGAACATGCGATGCGAATATGTGCATCATACCATTGAAGAATGTTATATTTAGGATTTGATACAGTCATGTCACAAATCGCACATCGCACATTGAAGCTAGCGATTTATAATTTACACATCACACATTGTACATTGCAGATTGAAAATAGTGGTAGGGTGATGAATAAAAATGTGATGAAATGATTATGATATCGACGTATCGGAATATCAGAGCATAATCATGTTGGAAATGCCAATATCGGCGATGCAATGGATGACGTGGCTAATCGGCGATCGGCAATTTTAAGCACATGATGTAACACTTCTTGATATGTCGATATGCGATGAAGAGTGGACCCGATAACTTTATGATGGGATTTTAATAACATATCAGATCCGTGACATCGGTCCTTTTAAATTTTTGCTCCTACCATTATTGCGATTGAACGGACGTGATATTTTTAGGAATTTGATTTGAATTTCATATCGGGTCCAGAATTATGTGGTTGTTGCAATATCAGTAAATTTGATTATTGGATATTGGCAATTCATGATAACGGAAGTATACTTCACTTGTAAACCTTCGATATGTGAAATTTGATATGAGTGAGGTAATACATCGGAGATCTTTCATTAACAATATGAAAATCAAGTCGAAACATTTTAGACATAAATCTTGCGATAATGTTTTAATTTTCACTTGGGTTTTCTAATGAATGAAAGCAAAGCTAAAGAAATGCTTAAATTTTAATGAAACACAAATAAAATTACCCTAAACCTATTGCAAATTTGAAATGGGTTTGCTGCTTACTTTAAGTTTTGAAAATAAATAAAAATCTACAAATAAAACATAACACGAATCAAAAATAAACTAACCAAAAGAGAAACTAATAATAGATGAGAATGAACTGGTGAATGCGTACCTGGATGGAGATTTTCTGTAGTTTTTACCTTATGAATCTTCAAATTCTTCTTTCAATTTATTAAAAATTTTCCTTTGTTCAAAATCATCTCATCATTTATTCTAAAATAGGAGTGTACAATCAACCTAAATAAAATATGTCTATTTATGTTCAAGAAATATAAAATTTATCATAAATAAATATGAAAATAGTCTTCCCTTTTGAATTGAAACAACAATTTATTACCTCTGCTTATTCTAAATAACTTGAAAAGAATCTGTATTGTTATAGTGGATGTTTAGTAATTCCTTTAGTAAATAAATATGATGCGTATTGCAGCATCAAATAATAAACTAAATATCATAATGGGATAAAGCCACTAATTGTGTAAAAATTTCAAAATAGATTTGAAGGTGTGCACACAGCAAAATGGGCATCCTTAAAGTCAGCTTGGCGAATTTCGAGGAAGATAATATGAACTTCATAAGATTACCACGAAAGGTTAGACTGACTAATAATGATTGAGTTAGAATTAGGCTTATCATAGAGAGTCATACATTTCATGGGATAATGAGATCATGAAGCTTTTATATCCTTAAAACCTTTATCATATAAATTTCAAAAGAAAATCTTAGAAGGAAATCTCGAAATGAAGAAAAGTGGCTTTGAGGCAATCGATTCCAAGTGCAACTTTAATTGAATTTAATCAAAACATTATTCAAAATAGACAGAGTAGAGGTATTGCTGTAAGAAATTTAAAAAGGGAAGCAAGAATTAAAATTTTCTGGTAGGGAGAAAATGTTTTCACTAAGCATGTATGAGAATGGATGATTGCTTTGTTTTATTTTTAATCTACAAAATTGTTGAAAATAAATTAACTACATTAACTCTACTCCTATTCTAACCATATACATGAAAAATGACTAGGTATAGTCATATTTCCAATGTAACGATTTTCTCATTTTAATTGCTGCATATATGTATAGTTCAAATGTTAGTAATAAAAATACAAATGTAACTAAACTAAGAAAATTAAATATGAAATTAGAATGTACAGTTATCGTTAGCAATTTAATGAAAATCTCTTTCTCTTGAAATTTCCTTTCCAATTGAAAACCAATTGGATCATAGAAATCTGGATGGATTTCCATTAATGATTGGGAAATGTTCAAAAGAAGAGATGATAGGCCAAAGTGTGAAGATGAGCTTTTAAATTCAAAGGCTTGGAAAAAATTGTTAGTATTATGTACAAATGTTAAGCTATTAACAATATTCTTTGAGGGAAAAATTTCCAAATATTTTTCAAATGAATTAATGAAAAATGGATGGAAATCTTTCAAATGAAATAGAAAATTATTAATTAAATTGGATTGCTGGCAGATTTCTAAAAATACATTCTCTTGTTGATATCGCCTTTGAGAAGATAGAAGCTTTTGATAAGAAATGAATATCAATTGACATTGACATGTTAACAACTTTTGATGTTCATGGTTATAACATGAAACTTCAATTTCCCAATAAGGCAATTCATCAATTGAGCGTTTAATAATAATGTGCTCAATATGGTAGCGTAAAGTGTTAAAATTTTGAAAATAAAATCAAAAAATAAATCTAAATTTAAACAAAATAAGTGAGGAAACAAAAATAAAATGAAATCATTATTTTTACAACTAATGTTACAACACAATTGGGATTGCTTTGAAATGATTTTTTTTTCACAAGGATTGGCTAAAATTATGGAATTTGAGTAATTTCGAATTCCAACATGTGAATTAGAAAACGAATTATGATTATGAGTAGGAATGAGAGCTTGATCATGATATGAATCATAAATTGGAATGTTTTCTTGAATGGTGAAATCATGAAGATAATTTGCTACTCTAAAATGAGGATAGGTCGGAATAATTTCTAAATTGAAATGTTCCTCATTCGCAGACGTTATTTGAATTTTCTCATGAGGATTTTATTGAGAGGAATAGAAATCAATGTCCTCAATGTCAGAGTAATTATCATAAATGACTTCATAATATTCTCTTGAATTCTCTTCTATCTCATCCAATATATCAAAACAAGGAGGAATACAAATTTCATGCTCATTAGTGGCAAACGAATGATCAATTATTGTTTCTCTATCTTGATAAAAGCTTAATGGTAATTCATTTAAACAATCCTCTTTATTTTCTACAAAATCATTAATACCAAGAGAGGAAAAATTACCATCATTAAAAATATCAGGATAAAGGGAAAAATGTGAACCTGAAACAATGCATTTAAAACTGTCCCTGTTTGAGAATTCTTGTGCATTCTATCCACTATAAATTTCAGATTCAAAATCATTCCTTTGTGCGCTCATGCTTTCCTGAAGAATGCTATTTTGCTACTTTGATTTCGGCATTTGCTCATCATGGAAAAATTCTGAAATTTGTACAGCAGCTTGCATGTTATCATTTACTTTGATTGCTGCTTGTACTTGTTGATTTCCAATCTGATTTTCTGAATCCACCTTAGAGAAGCTTTCAGATTTCAAGGCGACTCTTTCTCCAAAATTGTTGTTGTTGTCTTCTTGTATTTGATAAGAAATAATTTCCAAGCTTTGTAAAACCACTTCATCACAATTTATTTGCACATCCATATTGGAATTCTCATTTATATTAGAAGGGGATGGAACAAAGCTTGAACTAATTTCATATGAATTCGGAATGGGAGGAAGAGAGAAAATATGTTCAAACCAATCTAATGATTCTTCTTTCGTAGGTTTATCTTCAATTTTAAATGTTAAACAGTTCAAATGAAATCGAATATTAAAATCTCTAACAGACTCATTTTCAAATCTTCGTAGATATTCAATTTCTTCACATACCTGTTCCTAATCATAGCCGTCAAATTTACAATGAAAATTGTAACAAATTGATCCCAACTGCGAATTGAGGCAACAGGAAGAGTTCTACACCAGTTTCTGGCTTTTGCCGCAAATGTGAGAGTAACAATTCTGCATAAAATACCTTCATCAATTCCTTGAAAATTATAATTTGAAACATTTTGAATAAATTGAAAGACATGATTAAAAGCAGAAGAATTGCTCTTACCATTGAATTTTACCTGAGACAAGAGTCTTACCACTTCGGGTGGAGTGTTGGAAGATATACGTCCATGGATACAACTCCAAATTGGAATTTGAAGAGGAGCCATCATGATTAAATAAAATATTAAAATTGAAAAGACTCCAATAGAAAAAAAGTCTCCATCCCTCCTTCTAGTGCCAAAAGTGTCGATGCCTCGAAAATCGCTGCAACAACACTTGGGGCTAACCACCTGGTCTGGACCTTAAAGCAGCTCCTTTTTGGTTTGGTGTGGTGGCTCCGACTGGTTTAACTAGGTCCAGTTACCTTCTCCCTATCGCTATTGGTTTATTATATATCTTTAACTACCAATAGACGGCGATATCAAATCACTTCTCCTTGATGATGAGGCAAGAGAATGACCCTTAAGCTGATTTGGGTTCAGCCAAGCCACAACTAAAATTTTGCCTCTTCGAGAAGAGGACTTGAAAGAATGTAGAAATTACTCTAAATGCAAGTTTATTGCATAATGCAAGTAAAAGAAACTAATCTAAATCCTATCTTAATTAGGTAAATATAGATCTAACCCAACTGAGAGCAAGATAATTAAAATATTGGGATTTAAACATCTCTTTCTTATAATGAATATCAAGTTAATGAAGTAGTTCAATTAACTGATATTATGGATATCAAAACAAATCCTATTGAGACCTTTTAACTGAAATAATAAACCAACAACATTCCAAGAAGTAGTTCACAAAAATTATATTGATTATCAAATCAATAAATCTAATAATTAAACAATAATATGTGGAAATAGTTCACAACACATTACCATTCAATAAATCAGTTTTATAAGATAGATTTCTGGGTAAATAGTTACTCAAAAATCAGATTTTAATTGATAAGAACAGAGATACATAATAACGATATTGAAATAACTTACCCATATTGACAATAGTGCACAAACATGAATAAAATGAGACATTCTTGTTACCATAAAAATGAAATTGATATTTTAAATAGTAGTATTAAAAATACCAATTATTGCATCCATTTCTCTGACCTTGGTCTCCAACAGTCCTTTACATTGCTTGAACTTCTGCCTTCAAAACTAGAGCCACAATAGTGCAAACTCTGCCCCTCATACATAATTCAAAATACAAAGGAAAAATCCTCAATAATCCCTAGATCTGAGATTTTCTCTCCTCTCTCCTACACCTCTAAATTCCTATTACAAAAGTGCTTTCAAAAGTCTAGAATTGTAGAGGAGAGCAGCCCCCTTTTATTACATTCTGCAATGTGCTATTTATAATATTTGTGAAGGAATTCTTGAGAAGAAAGTTTGTTGAAGAGAAATCTGTCAAATCCATTTTTATTTGCTCAAAAATCCTGATCTTCAATTGTTGGAGCATTCTCATTGATTGAGATCCTTTTCTCCATATTTCTTCGACTGTTTTCCTGCAAAAAGAAATCAAAATAAATTAAGATGCAATCAAAATATCATTTCTAGAAATTAAATCAAATCCAATCAAATTCTATTTAAATAAATAATTGAAAATAAAATATAAGCTCTCTATTGATGTTTGGGGTGGTTTAATTGGCCAGAGATATTATTAACGAATGGATCTGCAATTAGAAGAGGCTTTGGACAAATGAAAATGAAGAAAATAACTCAGAAAATTGATTTTGTTTTCAAAATTTGAAGCTTGATCTTCTGCTTGATTTTTGACCTAATAAATGATTAAATCTCTTACTGAAACCTCCTCAAAAATGTTCTCCTTGATTTTCTCTTTCCAATGAGTAGTCCTAGGCCTCATTTGGCCAAGTAAAACTCATTCTATGAGCTTCCAAATTTGATGAGTCAAATATGGCATAAATCTGGAAATTATGTTGTTGGGCTAAAAATCTAATCCTGAATTAGGATTCTAATTAATCCTAAATTAAATGTTAATTATAAACTAAACCAATTATTAATAAATTATTTATTAATCTAACTAACTGATATCTAATTAGCTATTTATAAATAAATTTAATTCTAATTAAAAAACTAATTAATATTAATCTAAATATATTTTAAATTTTAATTTAATCAAATTAATTAAATGTTATAAATTAATTAATCTGATTAATTTAAAATTTATTAATTAAATATTAAATAAATT
The DNA here is from genome assembly GCA_000404065.3 of Pinus taeda. Lineage (NCBI taxonomy): Eukaryota > Viridiplantae > Streptophyta > Pinopsida > Pinales > Pinaceae > Pinus > Pinus taeda. The sequence goes on from APFE030546754.1 coordinate 544,020, forward strand.
AAACTAAACTAAAATATGCCAACCTACCTTACTTTACCCATTCCTAACTAACTTACCTTTCAACGAATGAATGACTGTTGCATTAAACGTTTTAAAACAAAACTTATATTGTTAGTGTTTTTTAATATATGTTCCATGACTTTTTTATGATTGGTAATCGACATCGAGGGTATGAAGGCGTCGTGGTTATTCAATGCATGTCCCGAACAAAACCTCCGATGCGAACAAAATCCCCAATGCGATGTAAAGCAATTCGACAATCGGCGTCGAAAGGGGTATCGGGATTTAAAAGATGTGTTTATTAAAAAGTCCCGATGCGATTGAAAAGTCCCGATGCGGTCCTCCAATTGTCAAAATATATTATATATAGTATATATATATATATATAATATATATATATATATATATATATATATTATATATATATATATATATTAAATTTAATTTAATTTAATTAATTATATTTTAAATAATAATTAATTTAATTAATTTATAGATTTAAATTTAAAGATTAATTTTTATTTTGGTTTTATTTTATTTTGGTTTATTTTATAAACTGCAACCACTTTTAATAAAACCAAAAAATATAAAAATAAACTACAGCCACTTCGATGTTCTGGATTTTCGAGATTAGTAATAAATTTGGAAATTGAAGTAAATTTCTAAAATCTCATTGCTTAATGCTTTGGCTGTATACGTAAAGATGAAAATTGTTAGTAAAAACTCACTAGGGTTTAATATTTAAAATGAATGCATTATTGAACTAATTTATTTACAAAATGCAATATTGTACATTTTATGCACTTTTAACCCAGGCTAGATAAATGATGAGACTTCAAAGGAGTGCCATTTATGAACGAGCTGACCAAATGGGGCAAAACAAGTGTGAATGGGAAGCTTATAAAAAATCGATTTTAACAAAGAAATCATAACAAGAATCCAAAGAAAATGAAAAATTAACAAAAGTGTAGGATAATCAACTAAATAAAAATCTTAAAAGGTGTTCAGCCAAAAATTTTATAGGAAGGGTCCCCATTATTTGAAGTAAACACATCAATAATGGGGGGGTTGTGTTTTTACCACAACAAGGCCTCAAAACTATTCTCTTTTACCACAATTTTATTGGCCTCTATAACACTGTAGAGAATTAATTTTTTTATTTTGAATGTGGTGACTATGTAACAAAGATAAATCAAGAATATCAAATTTGGCCTTGAGTATACAATACTCTGATTTAAAGTGATGGACACTTTTTCTAATGATACTTATTCCTAGGATTGTGCATAGGAGTCTAAACTCCTTTTTCAAGGTGATTGTAGCTTCATGTTGAGTCTCCCAACCAAACCTATAAAATCTTGAATTTTCTTCCTATAAGGGTTGTTCCTTAGTTACTAAAATAATTTTTTACACATTCACCTGTATATATGTGTCATATAGGACTATCATCATTGTTTTTTACGTTTCAACTTTTATACCACATTATAGGATAAAATGAGTTGTAAATGCACAAGTTCTTAGCTCCCCTTTTTTAATTGCTTCAAAATAGCCCTGTACTTAGATTGTAAAAATGGTCACCTATAAAAAGTATAGAGAAATCAGATGTTTGAGGTGGCATAAAGAGGTTCTATTGTAATGGAGATTTCAGATAATGATATGTATTCCCAGAACTATGTTTTTCCTTTCGTACTACTTAGCCTTCTATACGATATAGTTTTAGCCTCGAGTTCCTTGTGAATAGAACATTAATGTTTCTCCCTAAACCTTCTCTCTTCCATGGATATCATTGTAGCCTATCCACTATGATTAGGGACAATTAATGTGCTTGAAACTTGGAATCTCTTCCCTCTAGGAGTTTGGTCTAGATAGGAGTTCGGTCTAGATGATTGTTTATCCTTTCTGTATTTGAAGCCTAAGTGATCTTATTTATGCCCTCATACAAGTGCACCAACTCTAATACCATGTGGAGAAATATAAGAAAACATAGTTAGGGCTTCTTATTAAATTTATTTCTCAATTACTTGACAATTTCTTATGATTAGTTCTCTTTTCTTCTTCTTTGTTATTACATATTTATCACCAAGACAATTGGAGAAACTTCAAAGAAAATAATAAAATACAAGATGTGAGCACTCAACCATGAGAAAACCCCTAAGGAAGGGAAATCAAATCAAACTCTTACACTATAGATTCAAATCAAATTAATACAAACTTGACCATTTCACCACATACTCATTCCTTTCACCAAAACATCCCAAACCAATCATCTTGACATCTTCTTTTGTTTGAAACTTATGTAGTCTCATTCTTTCATCGTGTAACTATTATTATTGGCCTCTATAACTTGGTATATTGGACCCTTTCAATTGCTACTTTCGACCCCTACAATTCTATTGCTACTATACTCGACTTTATCTCTTTCTTTTCTCCTCATATTACAGACTTTCGTTTTGTTCCTTCTTTGTTTAATTGCATATCTAAGCTATTTTTCTACATGCCAAACTAGGCAGAACTTCCTTGCTATTTATAGTTGTTATTCATTGTATTTTGGGCTAACATGAACAATAGTAGAAGAGGACTAGTCAACTGTTATACTTTAGTTGTAGTAGGATGACATGTAGGAGAGGTGGTTGTCTTGGATGAGAGGGAGCTGACTTGGTGGAGGAATCTAAAACAATTTTTCTTTCCTTGACTTTGACTCAATAAATAAATGAAACAAAAATCCTAAAGCACACAGTGGGTGTTATGACCTATGGACGATTGACCCAAGCAAGAAACCCATTCTTTAATAAGTCAATCAAAATTTAGTTTTCTTTTATTTTGACAAATAAATTACATCATGGCTCGAATACAATTATGAACATTGACACTAGTTACATTCTTCAACATGTGATAGGTGGAGGAGATTTGAAGATAAATATTTCGATTATGGAGGCCATCATGAAGTGGTTGCTTACTACTTGAGGAAATTCATACCCTAATTTTCAATATTGTCAAGACGACGCCATGTTATAACAACAAGTGGCAAGATTTTATAGTAGGAAAGGGTTAGGAGAGGGCCTTTAAGGATTTAATGAATAAGATGAGTCAAGCATGAATTATAGCATTCTTAAACTTGTAGTAGCCCTTTGAAGTATAGAAATATACAAGTGGGTATGTTGTGGGATCTATCCTGATGTACGATGGAAGGAACGTATGATGCAACCCTGAAGTATTTCATGGGGTGGTTCTTAACTACCATACCTATGAAAAGGAGCTTTATTCCATGGTTCAAGCTATCAAAAAGTGGAATCACTATCTAATGCATAAGGAGATAGTAATTCACATAGATAATCGACAACTATAATATTTAAAGGCCAAGAGTAATTTGTAGCAAACCAGGAATTACAAGTGGATGGGGTTTTTACAACTTCTTCATTTAGTGGTCAAGTATAAGAAAGGTCACACAACCAACCTATTCAACATGCTTTCAATGTCACCCACATCATATATCACAACTTTTGGAACTCTAATCCACATGCAACCATTTACCCATGATGTATACATAAAGGGAAATTCATAGGATAAGGATGTTGAGGAGGTGTTTAAATAGTTGCAAAGGTAGATTCATGTTCTTGATGGTGAAAACACAATTGACTACCATCTCTAGGACAAGTTACTCTATAGGATAGATAGTTTATGTGTTCTTAAAGGTGAGCAATTACAGTTGATTAGAGAGGCTCACACCTCCAAGGTTACAATGAACTTTGTTGTTGCGAATATAATCACCCAATTTCTAAGGCATGTGTACTATCCAAAGATGCAATAATAGGTATAGGTTCATAATATGATGCATCCTTTGTTGCACCAGCAAGACTAGTAATAGGAAGTAAGGTCTATATCATCTCCTACATATGCCCACTCATCCTTGGGAAAAGATTTCCATGGAACTTATAGGATTTTTATCAACAACCAAGAAGGGGTATGACTACATATACATAGTGGATAATAGGTTTAGCAAGATGTGTTTTTTAATGCCCTATAGAAAGATCATGAGTGGGCGAGAAGTAGTGAACCTTTTCTTTGGACAGGTATGGGTGCACTTTGAGATACTAAGGAGCATTGTTTCAAATAGGTAAAAAAATATTTGTTAGTGCATTTTGGACAATAGTGTAGGGGAAGATAGACACACAGTTAAATACGTCTACAACATCCTATCCTTAGGAAAATGGGAAGGCATATGTAGTCAATGAGAATTTGGTGTATCTTTTGAAGGGTTACAATCAAAATAATTTGAAGACCTGGGATGAAAATATGGTATTTATAGAATAATATTATAACAAACATTTCAGCACTTCTATTGGCAAGTCCCAATTTGAAACTTGTTTTAGATATTTTCCACCTAGACCTTTGGATATTGCATATAGGTAACAAGGAGCACTAAGGGATGATTTTATAGTTGATTCCATAAGGGAATAATTTTTTGTAGAAAACATCATGAAATTATATATACAAGTACATAAGTCACTAGAAAATTCATGGGAAAAATATAAGGCTAGGCATGACTAGAAAAAAATAAAGAATTTGTTCAAGGTAGGAGACATACTATGGTAATACTTAAATTAGGAGATACTACAAGGTCTTGGTAAGAAAATAAAGGCTCTATGGTACTGTCCCTTTGAGATACTAGAAAAGGTGGGAGATAACACTTATAAACTCATTCTAGCCCCATACATGCACATTTACTTAATTATGAATGTAGAGAATCTAAAACTCTATGATACATCCATGCTAGATCAAGAATAAGAATAGGTCCTACCATCTATAGAAGATTTGGCACTAGATGCTCAAAAAGAGTTGACAGGGGAAAAATTATATAGAAGAGGTCTAATAATATAGGACATGGTAAGCATGACCTTTGGAAAATTGTGTTGAAAGGAATATTTCCATTCAAAGCTAAATGGTACCAAAGAGTGTTTATAGGAAAAAATTCCTCGCCTCATTCAATAGAATCTTTTGGGGACCAAAAGCCTCCTAAAATATGTTTAGTATGTTGGTAGTTATTGTCACCAATTTTAAATCCAAATCATTAACGTCAAGTGATGTTAGGTTTAAGGGGGGTCTATTGAGTTTATCAATAGTGTGTTATTCTTATGATTTCGTTGATGTCTTGGTTGCTTATTGAGTTTTGCAGGTAGTCTAGTTTGTTTAATGAGGGTTGGATGTGTATCATATTAGCCTATATTTGAAGTATTTTTGTCTATAGGTACCTTGCTCGAAATATCACGAAAAGTTATTTCTTAGATAGCCCTCTTAGATAGATTTCCATTGGTATATGGCACTTAGTCTAACTCCCCATCAATGAAAAGAAAATTCCTTTTGAAGTGAAGCCAATGTTAGAAACTATGGATGAAATCAATGCATATAGTCATCTAGGGTCCGTCATAGGAAAGGTTATCTTACCCATGAGGAAGTTCAGATGGGTTGATTATCTATATTAATCTGGTTCTTTTGAGGTTATCTAGTCATCTAGGGTGTCAAAAATTCAACATGAAATGAATAGTGAAAATGCTCAGATATCATATTTGCTAGTGCTCAAAACCAGGTGAAACATAGCATGACGTGGTAACATACGTGGTGCCAAATGGTAGACAGAGGTGGGATTGGTGATTTTGCGCCCTGATAGTAGCAAACATGGAACTATGATGACATTTGAAGGTGTTATGGAATATAAGTGGTAGGTTGATAAACTGGCACCAAGAGGAAAGGACACATAGCATCCATATGGAAGTACCAATGACATCTTCATGGCACTAGGAAGAAGTTCTGTGGCAAGGATGATGAAATAGCACTCTAAGGTCATGACACATGGTAGGTGTATTTGGCATTTTTTCATGTCGCGGTGGCCCTTTCTTGAGTGATAGGTGGCAGTGATATAGCAGTGATGTTGCATCACATGTGACATATGTTGGAAACCTTTGAGCACTATAGGGGGGGGTTGGTGAATCAGTAGCTTGACTTATTTAACAATTTTACCAATTTAAACTTCTCTACTAAATCACACAATATTAACTAGCATCATAATACATTATCTCATAAACATAAACCATATAAGTAGCTAAAACAACATAAATATGAGAGAAACAATAAATAATACATCAAAACACATACTCACTAAGGACACAAGGTATCTAATGGAAAACCCTTCACCAGGAAAAAAATCAACCCTTTTTGTTATTGCACTGCCCTAAATCTTCTCTTAAGAAAAATGTATCTTTTACATAGATTGTTAACTCCCATCAGCATGGAGTCTCGACCTCATATAAAATAATTTGACTCCCATCAACAAGGATAGTTAATTGTACTAATTATCTTAGAAGGCTATGTTCTCACATTGATCTATGGACTACCATCTGCTAAAATCCACCATGATCAATGGTCCTCTCCCAACTCTCATTAGACTCTCCAACTTCGCTTGGATGAAAAAAATGTTCCTTTTGCTGAAAATTCACAACCACACCCATGAAGTCACTACTCCTCAACTCTATGTGGACCATGTTTCATCTATCTTCATACTAGATCCTAAGACTATCTGCTCAACTTGATTCATCTCTGCAATACAATGCATATCATCATTAAATCAATCAAAAACACCACAACTATATTCCCTCCACTCTAGCAAAATAGTTTCCATAATGCATGCATAAAATCTGAATAATATTATCACCAATAGTTGAAATAAAACTCATACTCATCCATCATAACAAACTCTCACACCAAAATATTAATGTTGCATAACATAATCAACAACATAAAACACAATGGCTATGTGCCAAATGCATCAGCAACTCTTGCAAAAAAATGTGAGAATCTCAAATATGCATCTATACCAATCTCTCCATCATTGCTAACACCTATGCTACAATTCTCTACTTCTCCTATCTATAATCTTAATTTCTGAATCAAAACAATGCCTTAGCAAGTAGATCTACTCATTATATTGCCAATAGAGCTCATACACTGAAGCATATATGCTCACAACTAGGTATGAAGCATATTTCCTCTATATATCCTTCTCTAACAAACATACACACACCATCAAACATCACTTAGCTCCAAAGTGAAGTGTATAAAATATGAAGGGTGAAATTCACCTTTGGTCTAGGATCAAAGGTGCACAAAGTTGACGAAATCAATCCACTATCCCCACTACTTATGCACCAATGGTGTTCACATAATTGGAGGACATTTTCAAACTATTCTCGACCTTTACAACTTAATCTAGAAGCCTCTAGGAATTTCCATGCCAAAGTAAATTTGATTTGCGGGAGGAATCCAAAGAAGTTTCCATGAAAAGACCCAACAGCATGGACAACTCTAGTTTCTCTAGGTGGCAACCACTCCCAAAATCTTATTTTCTAGTAGTTTAAGCCTTTCAACTGCTCCCATGGGCTTGCATGGCAATAGTTTGGGAAAAACCTAAGGAAAAACATCAAATCTTAGCCTAGAACCTCTACCATTTCTTTGTTCACCTTATCCAGCTCTGGAACATGCCTCCAAACCTATGTCACAACCTTTGACACATTTTCAAATGGATAAAAAAAAATCGCAAGTGTCACTGTCAAGTTGACCTAAAGGCCAACAAACAAGGGTTGGCATGAGTGCCAACGGGTCCTCCACTCTCCTCTACAAGCTCCAACACGTGTACACTACTAGATCCCCTCTACAACATCATCATCAACATAACACATCACTACAAAAATTCATCCTCATGATCATACGCATGAAGACCTAGATGAAGACCTAATACTCATTAAGTGTGCCAACACAACATCATGGATCACTTGAAAAACCATCTCCAACACCTATTGCAACAACATCCAACTCTAGTAGCATATCTAATGTCTCTAATTAATGCAACAAATTTATCACAACATGGACATCAATGCACATGTCAACACAAGACAACTCAATGCAACACAAGGAAACACCTCCATGAACACCATACTACCATCAAAATACATCATCCAGGATGACATCAAAATTTGACATCAATTCCAACACAACCATCTTAATGCCAGCTAAACTAGATGGAACCATGCTACAAGGAAGGCATCCAAACATTAGCTAGTCTACCTATGGTTAACATCAATTCTAACATGGGCTAGCTGCCATCATGAATCAATGCAAACATCAGTGAGCTAGAACCATGCACACCATAATGCCAAGAATATCCCACTTTGGCACCGATGGAAACCATACACAACTTCCATACCATCATCCTCTATCGTTCCCCCTTTGACATCAATATCAAAGGGTCAGCTTTATCTTATAAGGAAATAATAATCAAGGCATAAACACTAGAGAAATTAATCTCTACATGGATGAAAAATAATTCACATCAACAATCATTCATTTCTCCCATATCAGTAGCAAGCAACACATATAACCAATCATTATTAAAAGTTTTATATCTAGCCAACAACCTCTAGCAATATGCAATGATATAAACATCGGGAAACACGCAAAGAATCTATGAACATCATCATAATAGAAACTATGAGCAGCAAGAATTATATATGCACAATGATGAGCCTTGGTATTGCAAGAAGAATGTTGCAACTCCCAAGGCTACCAACTTTAATTATCAACCCGGGGTTCATACAAACTTAAGAGGTGTTGGCTATATGTGCGGCATACAATGTGTCCTTCCTTTGTTGTCATGATGTAATGGAGTTCATGTACTGAAGTCAAATCATAAACTAATTGTAGAAAAGGAAATGTTTGAAATGAAACCTTAACCTATTGCAAGAAATGAATTACAAGGAAAGAGACAAAAATTCAATGCTAAATCACACCATTTCATAATTAACTGCCAAGAAACTATGCTTTGCAATAATGATAAATTATAATGAACCAAATGCTACTATCTAAGCATGGAAGTAAGAAGCATCAAGCATCACTAATGTGTAAGTAAAGGGACTGAAATATATCTGTTTTTGTCTTTTTGTCTTTTCATGCAAAATCAAGTACGCAAACTAATTAATTTTGGTGATGTGGCAGGTGAATTAAGGATGCTGGAGGATGGCTGGAAGGGTTAGGATATGGTTGGATGGTGTGGGAGACCCTTGGGAGACTTTTGGTAAGTTCCTAGAGGTTTTCTCTCAATTTGGCCTCAAAACAGACCATTTCAGGAAAACCTACAAGATGTACTAGAAACCTACAGGATCCCCTGAAAACCTACAAGATAAAGCCGAGAGAAAAATGGAAGGTGTTGCAGGTGATGGAAGGCTTAAGGGAGGTGGTATATCGGTGGAATGGAGTGATAAAATGCATAGGATCACTTAGAACTCAAAGCCAAAGTTGGGAGATGGATGTATTTGCTCAAAAATCTTGTTGAAGTTTCCTACAGGATGTAGAGATTCACTATAATTCATCGAATGACCAAGAAAATAAAATCCAAATTCGATGGGACAATTTTTTTATTAATTAGGATGTATTAGGTCCCCACTCCAAGTGGAATCACTAAAAAATACCTTTGTTAACCCATGCTAAAAAAATAAAAAATATTACTAGTCGAAAATCTAGAAATTTGAGAACTAGTGAGCTAGTAAATCTGAAAAATGCCTAACCAAATCAAGTGCAAATAAAATGGGGTAACCTTTTTATGAAATAGAACGTTATTTTGATCTAATTCAAGTGGAATCAAATCGATTGAATCTCGTTATAATGCTCTAAAAAATAGAATAAATTTCTTGTTCTTTGCTAAAAAGGAGGTCCAACAATCTAGATTTGGGAATAAGATACTAATCCAAGCAACTCAATGATTATTATGAACTTCCAAAAATTTTCCAAGGATGAAATAATGCTTGTGATCATGGAAAATAACTTACGTCAACCATTTATCTCAATCCTACAACAAGAAATCATTAATGTTAAATGCAGAAATAGAAAGAAATAAAAGCTAGACATGCATGTGAATAAGCAATGAAAAGAAGGAAAGAAAATGATACGAAAGGGTTTTTAGGTTCCTAGGATGTCCAAGCCCAAGGAAACTCAGAGACTTATGCAGGATAAAAATATTTATAAGCTTAACATGAGACCAATCTTCATTATTTTCATCAATAGAATTACATCCCTACAAGAAAATACAATGGAGCTACAAAAACACAAGCTCTCTCCACAATAACACTCATGAAAAACTCTCCCTAGAGGAAAATTCAACCTCGTACTTATAAAAAATGATTAGGAATCATTCCCCATGAATGGAGGAAGCTTTCCCCACCAAAATCCCTTGATTAATTGATTTAGTCCCCAATACTAGGAATTTTCATTATATGGCAGGGAACACATTCCTAGATTTTCTCAATCATTCCCTAGAGGCAAATTCGACTTGGTACGTATACAAAATGATTAATAATCATTCCCCATGGATGGAGGAAGCTTTCCCCATCGAGATCCCTTGATTAGTGGATCTTCTCCATTGATTGGTGGATCTGCTCCCTTGATTAGTGGAACACATTCCTAGATTTTCTCAATCATTGGAGTTCCACAATTTGTGCCATAATTCCATAATATCTTGTTGAATTATTATCTATTATTGATCCTCTAGTAGTAGGGAACAAGTCCTTAATTTATCTTCTTCTCCAAATCTTCATAATCTACCCAATATTCTCATAATATTCCACAAAAAATAAGTAATATTAGGCACAAATATCCAATTATTCATAAACCTTCCTAATGAATATATTAAAGTTAAAAATAAATTATCGAATTTAAAAAGAGAGGTTTAATTTGCTGAAGTATGGTCATATGCCTTAATTTATCTTTTAAATTAGAGGCATGGGCCTTAATTTATGTCTAATTTAGAGGCCCATCATACCCCCCTGCTGAAAGTGTTGCTCATCCTCTAAGAAATTTTGTGACCTCATTGTGCCTCATCCATGGCCCTGGTGGCCTCTCTCTTGTGCATTAAGAATCATGGCTATAAGCTCTGCAAGGATGAGCCCAAAAACATATTTTTTCAATGAAAATTCATTGTTTCATGGGACCATTAGCTTGATTTTTTGCCCTTATTCAAGATGAGTTCTTGAATAATTTTTTCTTAGCAAGATCTTCCATATCCTTATCAACCTTTTGCTACCTTGTTCCACCATTTGGAGACCTATAAAACCTTCAAACTACCTTTAGATGAGAACTAGGACATCTTGTAGTAATCGCTGTCAAACCAACAGGAAACCCTGTTAAAACTACAGGACACTAGTTTTGAGCATAAATGATAGTTTGAGGTTAGGGAAGGACCTTACATGACTTCTATGCCTTTCTCCCATTTTTATAACATCTTTTAGGCCTTGGACAAAATCTACAAAAAGATTTGAGACCTTTTGGAAAACCTTTTTTTATCACTACAGTTTGAGTTCTATTTTCATGGCGAACGCCCCACTTCCTTTTGTTGTCTTCTTCTTCTCTTTTGTGCCCTAGGTGACAACGTAATCGCCTTGGATTTCTCTGAAAAAGATTTTCCATCTTGGGGTTTAGCATAATTTGTTCATTTCTTCCTTCTTGTAGCAACATTTTTACTTCCTGTAGTAGTCATTCCCTCTCTTTCAAGGTCTTTTAACTGTATGAGAGTCTTCTTCCCTTTCTTGTTGTTTTATTATGAATCCTTTGTTTATGCAGGTGCTTTGGTTGAAGATGGTGGTGCTGCTGCTGTTTTGGAGCTCCTTCTGCTCTTGGATCATCATGCTGGAGGCTTGCTCCTGTTACGAGTTGTATTCTGTGGGATAGGCTGCTACAAGATTTCCTATAGGATGTCCTATAGTTGCTTCTCCCTCAGAACTCTTAATCATACATTTGCTGAGATGGTGACATGAATGGAGAGAAAGACTAGGACTATGGAGAACAAGGAATACTTAGGTGATGCTCTCTATTCCTCCTTGTTTCCCTTATTTTCGAAGACTGATTTTTCTAATTTTTGTTAATTGATGTTTTTTTAAGGGTGAATGTAGGGGTGATGATGGTGGACAAGGTATGGTGATGGAATGATGAAAGGGGTGAATTTTATTGGCATATCAAGTCATTCATTTTCCTTAGGACTTCCTCCTATAGTATTTATGGGTCACTGTAATTCCTACAGGATCATCCTGTAAAAAGCACAATCCCTTTGTAAACTGAAGTAAAGTAGTGGAAAAAATGACAAAAATGGTTGAGGAATGAATGGTAATGAGTGGTAAAATAAAAATGTGAGAGATAGGGGTCTCTTTGTGACCCTCCTTTTCTCTTTGACCATCCTTCTTGCTGACTTGCAAATGGAAATTTCATGAAAATGGAGAGGATGCTCTCTCTTTTTTATTTTCTTTTTTTTCAAGAATGAAATGGGATGGATGAATGATGAATAAATAGTGAATACAAAGTGTATGGAGGGCTTGGAGTGTTGTGGTTACCTTGGCCTTTGCAAAAATTTCTTGTTTAACTACTGTCCTCATTCCTTCAAATCATCACCCTTCATAATTTGACTTTTCAAAATTTCATGAGTGAAGTAGTGAGCTGCAATCAACTAGTTAAAGGAGGCTAAGACTACTGACCCATCCTTAGCTTATTAAGCCTCATCCCTCAGGCATTGACAACAAATTATAACTATAATATGCTAAAGAGAAGACGTCAAGAATATTGCACACTTGTACCTACTTGATGGTTGTTGGAGAGACATGCATGATGCTGCTAAGTTGATGTCGATGTGGAGGTGTAGGATGGTGATGTTGATGATTCTCATGTTGTTACTAAGCTCTGGAGGAGCTTCTTTGACCTCTAGATCTCCTTTAAAATTGTTCACTACCAATCCTGTAGGTGTTGTTCTGTATCCTGTAGGTTTACAGTACACCGACTTGTTTTATCCATATCTCCCAAATGGTAGCCTTGATTGAGCTGAAAATTTTTGAGCATGTTGCCATCATCATTATGCACCTCCCCATAGAAACATTTTGGTCAATAGATGCATGGCTATTGAGAAATACTAAAAATTTCTGAAGCTGATGGAAGTCGATTTCTTGAAAACTGTGTACTTGAATTTGTTGAAATTTCTTGGCCATGTTACCATCATCTATATGCATATCCCCATGAAACATCTTTTTAAATGGATGCACGAATATTGAGAAAATGAAAAAATGGCTAAAGGTTATGGAGGCCAATTTCTTGGAAATCGTGCACTGAAATTTGTTGAAATTTCTTGATCATGTTACCATAATCCATATGCATCTTCCCATGAAATAACTTGTCTAATGGCTGCATGGTTTTCAATTTCTGGCAAAAAATAAATTTATGCTCTATGTATTTTTGTATCCTGTAGTAAAACAAAGCATTCTATAGTTTTTTTTAGGACAAAAAGGAAAATGAGTGGTAGAATCTTGAGAATGATGGGTGGATGGTGAAAATAGATGAGGATGATGGATTGGCATGGCCTTGGCCTTGTTGGATCATTTGAGCAAAGTAGGAGAAAGTCAAAATTTGACTTCTTTTGACTAGGCTTGACCAATTTTCCTTTTGGTACCAACTTGTTCTTATTGTTTGGAGATGTTGGAGAGTACATGCATGCATGGAGAAAGGATTCTTTTATTTTTTTCTCTTTTTTTTCTTCCAAGCCTACTAGCCACCTCAACGAGGTTTTCAACTAGTAGGTCTGCCTAGGCACCTGAAAGGAGGTTTCACCTAGGATCTTTTTTTTTCTCTCTTTTTTTAATTTTTTTTCCAACCCATTGACCATCTCATGGAGGTTTTCAATCAAATTTGAGGCGCCTCCAAGGAGGTTTTCACCTTAGATTTTTATTTTTTTCTCTTATTTTTCATTTTGTTTTTTTGTTTATTTTTTTTACCTTCTACCCTATCCTACTTGAAAAACAAATCACTTTCAAGTATAAGAACACTTCCAATGGAACCATGTGCACATCAAGATGATAGAAAAAATGATGTGGAGGCTTCAAATGTATGTTCTGACATGTACCTAGATATCAAAGACCAAATGATTTGACTTTGAATGGATCAAGCATAGTTGAGGAAGAGAGTGATGCTACAACTTAGTGATTGTATCGAACCATATTTCAATATAGTTATGATGTCCTTTTGCTGATCTAGATCATTCTTCATGTCTTCTTCAACCATGAATACATGGAGGATTTGATGGTAACCATAAGGGAGTTCTCTTGATCTCTGATTTTGATGTGTAATCTTCATCAATCGCAACCCATTGTTCTATGGTCTTCTTATTTGAATCTTCTTCTTCTGAATGTGGTCCTTTAATGATATTAAAAGAATCTATTTTTTCAATACCCTTTCTAAGCTATGGTGAATACCATTGAGCTCAAGAGGAGATGTTTGGAAGTGTTGTATCTCAGCATTATAAGTGGGTTGAGCTACTTCAACATGTGGGTTTGGAAATGGTGGTACAGGTAGTTGAGTGGGAGTGCATATTTGAGATGGATGTGAATGGGTTTGTGGTTGTTGTGGAGGAGAATGCGAGGGATAACATGGAGTTGGGTATGGAGGATATTGAGGATATTGTGGATGGTTCCCATAAGTTCCTTGCCAACCTTGTTGTCAAGATTTCTTTTGGGGTTAAGAGGGCCAATGTTGCCAAGGAAAAAGTGTGTTCCAATTACTTTGAGGTGGATATTAATAACCTTGAAATTGTGAATCAAGCTCTTGCATCATATCAGCATGAATAGGCTTCCATGGTCCTCTTGGGGATACATAACATAGCTGCATTTGCAATTGGCTTGCTCCATTTTCCTCTTGGAAAACTTCCTTCAACCTTGGTAATGATGGACAATGTTTAACATCATGTGATTTTGCAACACAACTATCAACATTTTGTTTTCCTTCATCATGCATTCTTAACATTTCTACTTGTTTTATTAGATTGCTAAGAATTTCTGTTTTAAAATCATCAAACAATTTTCCAAGTTTAGCTTGACTTACCGATCTTGATGCTGATTTACCTACTCTTGCTTTTCCTCTTGATATGTGTTTGCATATCTCACAAATTTCCTCAAATGATATTTGATATACATAACCTCTACTTATGAGATTAAGCAGATCAATCCACTCATCCCTAATCGTCTAAGTAAGAGGGTTTTTAGTGTGTTAGATCCTAAATGATGTAGTTTTCCCCTCTTAACATTATACATGAACCTCTCTATTAGATCATGTAGAATCTCATATTCTCTTTGATTAATTCTAAAGATTTCTTCTTTAAGATCACGATATTTATATTTTTATAGAAATATCTTTTGCATCTCACTCCATGATCTTATTGAATTAGTCCCTAAACTCATGAACAATTTAAGAGATCTATCTTTCAATGTTGCCGGAAACAATCTCAGTTTTGAGTTTTTAATAAGTAACCATAAGATCTAAAAATAATTTGAAATTCAAAGAGACAGGTTTCCGGATCCTATGACCTTAGACCATGAAATTTTGGAAGAAAAGATGGAGGGATGTTCTTCGTGTGCACACTATCATAAGTATCTTAAATGGGAAATCCGAGAAGATCTTCCTAATTGTCATCATGACCATCCATTTCTTCTACATTCTTTGTCATCTTCTTCTTCTCCCTGCAAAAGTGAATGGTAGTGTGGCTCTTACTACACAATCTGATCAATTGGCGGGGTGGGTTGGTGTTAAAGATTTTTTTTGTTTTTGCTTTTATGATTGAATGAAAATTATAATGAAATGCAATTTTCTACTTTTGAAATTAAATATGCCTAATCCAATTTTTTTTTTTTTTGAAAAAATTAAAAAGAAATGAATCAATAGGGAATAAAAAATACATACTTTGACACCTCCCCGGAAACGGTGCCAAAAAGTGATGAGCCTCGATATTGCAACAATAATGTTGCAACTCCCAAGGCTACCAACTTTAATTGTCAACCCGGGGTTCGTACAAACTTAAGAGGTGTCGACACTATATGTGTGGCATACAATGTGTCCTTTCTTTACTATCATGATGTAATGGAGTGCATGTACTAAAGTAAAATCCTAAACTAACTATAAAAAATGAAATGTTTGACATGGAACCTTAACCTATTGCAAGAAACAAAGTAAAAGGAAAGAGACAGAAATTCAATGCTAAATCACAACATTTCCTAATTAACTGCCAAGAAACTATGCTTTGCAATAATGCTAAATTATCATGAACCAAATGCTACTATCTAAGCATGGAAGTAATATCCATCAAACATCACTCATGTGCAAGTAAAGGGACTGAAATAAATTTGTTTTTGCATTTTTTCCTTTTCATGCGAAATCAAGTATGCAAACTAATTTCTTTTGGTGACGTGGCGGGTGAATTAAGGATTTCGGAGAATGGTTGGAAGGGTTAGGAGATGGTTGGATGGTGTTGGATACCCTTCATATAATTTTGTTTACTTCATATATTTTTTCTCTCAATTCGGCCTCAAAACAGGCAATTTCAAGAAAACCTACAAGATGTACTAGAAACCTACAAGATCCCCTGAAAACCTACAGGATAGAGCCGAGAGAAAAATGGAAGGTGGTGGAGGTGATGGAAGGCTTAGGGAAGGTGGTAGATGGGTGGAATGGAGTGATAAAATGCCTAGGATCACTCAGAAATAAAAACCAAAGTTGGGAGATGGGTGGATTTGCTCAAAACGTTTGGAGAAGTTTCCTACAGGATGTACAAATTCACTATAATTCTTCGAATGAAAAAGAATATAAAATCCAAACTGGATGGGACAAATTTTGTTATTAACTATAATATTTTAGGCCCCCACTCTAAGTATAATCACTCAAAAATATCTCTATTGACCCATGCTTAAAGAATAAAAAAACATTACTAGTCGAAAATCTAGAAAACCGAGAACTAGTGAGCTAGTAAATCTACAAAATGCCTAACCAAATCAAGTGAAAATGAAATGGCGTAATTTTTGTTATAAAATATAATTGTTTTCTGATATAATTCAAGTGGAATAAATTCAATTGAAGCTCTTGAAGCTCGTTAGCATGCTCTAAAAAATAACATAAATTTATTGTTCTTTGCTAAAAAGGAGGTCCAAGAATCTAGATTTTGGGATTAAGAAGACTAATCCAAGCATCTCAATGATTATTATGAACTTCCAAAGCTTTTCCAAGGACTAAATAATTATTGTGATCCTACAAAAGAACTTACATCAACTATTTAACATAATCCTACAACCATAATTCATTAATACTATATGCAGAAATAGAAAGAAATAAAAACTAGACATGCATGTGAATAAGCAATGAAAAGAAGGAAAGAAAACGATACAAAAGGGATCTAAGGTCCCTAGGATGGCCAAGCCCAAAGAAACTCAGAGACCTATGGAGGAGAACAATATTTATAAGTTGAACATGACACCAATCTTCATTATTTTCATCAATAGAATTACATCTCTGCAAGAAAATACAATGGAGTTGCAAAAACACAAGCTCTCTCAACAATAACACTCATGAAAAGCTCTCCCTAGAGGAAAATTTGACTTCGTACTTATACAAAATGATTGGGAATCATTCACCATGAATGGACGAAGCTTTCCACACCAAAACCCTTGATTAGTGGATCTACTTCCCAATACTAGGAATTTGTATTAAATGGAAGGGAACACATTCCTAGATTTTCTCAATAATTTCCTAGAGGAGAATTTGACTTGGTACTTATAAAAAATGATTAATAATAATTCCCCATGGATGGAGGAATATTTCCCGACCAAAATCCCTTCATTAGTGGATCTTCTCCCTTGATTGGTGGATCTGCTCCCTTGATTGGAACACATTCCTAGATTTTCTCAACCATTGGAGTTCCACAATTTGTGCCATAATTCCTTAGTATCTTGATGACTTATTATTTATTATTGATTCTCCTGTAGTGGGGAACAAGTCCCCAAATTATCTCCTCCTCCAACTCTTCATAATCTCCACAATATTCTCATAATATTCCACAAAAAATAAAAAATATTAGGCACAAATATTCAATTATTCATAAACCTTCCTAATTAATATATTAAAGTTAAAAATAAATTATCTAATGCAAAAATTGAGGTTTAATGTGCTAAAGGATGGTCATAGACCTTAATTTATGTTTTAAATTAGAGGCATGGGCCTTAATTTATGTTTAATTTAGAGGCCCATCATTCATGATCATCAACCCAACACTCTCCATAGCAACCATGTAGCAATAAAATCGATCAACCTCTCTACTCAAAACGTGAGGTGAAGAACCCAATAGTTATAACATAGCATGAGGCACACCATGAACACCTCTGAGTGGATCATAATGCCAAAAATGTATGGCTAAAGTAAATAAGAGAAAATATATCTCCCCCTGAACAAGTGTAATCTCCAAGCTGTAGTGACTTCTTCCACTGCAATATTTCCTTCCTTGCCAAGAAAGAAGTAACATATGGACATAGAAACACATGACCATGGTTGAACAACATATACATGATAAATGCATGGTTGTAGTAGTGATATAAAAACCTCATAAATGACTCATATATAACCATTATAATATGTCATGAGTCATGACTAGAAGACCCAATGATAGAAATGATATAAGTGCATGGCTTCATGAAAATTTTACATGGATATATCAATAAATACAAGTATATTATGGCAATCTCCTATGGACCAATGACTCAATGACATATCATAATTGTTACATCAACATTAGCCCGTACATCTAGATACAAAAAGACTCCATAAGGATCCTCCATAACAAGCCTACCACCATAATGCCTCAACTAACTATTGATTGGACCCAATACCATTGTGAAATAGTGAAACAATGGTAAATACATGGTTGTAATAAACTGCATATAATATCCTATACATGGTTTATCTTTGTATCATGTCATATCTATACATTGTTGAAGCAATGATCACATTCTATGCATGGTTGCCCATATTTTCAACCAATTGTTAATGTAAACCAAAAACATATATGTTGATTAAAAATGTATCCATTTCACTCACAAAAACAAGTATATAACTAGTGAAAATAATTGAGTGAATGTGATGAACAAGAATATCAAATAACTCATGTAAACCTCATACCATGCATAGCTCCCCCTGAGCTTAATATACCTCCAAAATGTAGGTTGATCCTATGGACCTAAATGTGCATGAAGATCAAATGAACTCATCAACTGCTACTACAATAACTTGTACTCATCAAGATACCATACTTCGGTCATATTCTCCCCCTTAGTTTACGCACCTCTCGTGAAAATTTGCAGTCCTCTATTGAGTATGCAAGAAATAATCATGGACTATAGGAAGGGATTCTCTTCACTAATTGAATAGTTATTTCTCCTACTTCCTCCAGGTAGTCTTGGGGTAATTATTTTCTTCCTTCACTAGTTTTCTGCTAGGTCCTATTTGTTTTTGTTGCTTTTTCTAATTTTTCCTTGAATAATCGGGTAGAAAATAGTCTCTTTCCATATTGCCAAAATTATGACATGTGTAGCACTCCACATGGCCAGGATATGAAGCAAGAGGATAAAATCTCCTATTTCTCATGCCATATCTATACCTCTCTTGCAATGTGATTCTCCTGCATTTGTTAGATCTACAATCAAATTCCTTATGGCCAAATAGGCTACATGATCACCAATAATCATAAAAACCATGATTATACCTAATCACCAATCTTCTTGGTTGTTAATACCACTAAAATGTCCATTGATTATATCTATATGTTATGCTCCTACATTTAGCTGCAACATACCCAAACTTGTGACATTTGTTACATTCTTCCTTATACACGAAAGGAATAAAAGGACTTTGTTTCAGTTGAAATTTTACAAATTCGTCATGATCCACTCTTCGAACAAAATATCTTCTAAATGTAGGTGATCCTTAAGGTTTTGTTTCCTATTATTGTTGGTTTTGCTACTTGATCTACTATTGGTTCTGTTTCTTGTTTCCTTGGTTAGTAATCTTGTTTGTAGTATTATTTTCTACAAGCTTTTTGGGTTTTTTTTTTGCTTTTGCCTGCATGAAAACTAGACTCACCCTTTCGAAATCCAAGACCATATTTCTCCAGTGGTCATCTCTGGATCTCAAGAAAACTATCCAAGGTGATAGTGCTCTTCTTCGTCTTCCATTTATTTCTCAAGGACGTCACTTTAGCTTCTAATTTCTCACACTCATCTTCCTTCTCTTTGTATTTATTCGCGATGCCTTCTTCAACTCTTTATCATTCAACCAAATTAATCTTTAAGCCCAAAATTTCTTCCTTGAGCTTGGCCTCCTTATCATCACAGGTTTGCAATAATTTTTCTTGGTCCTTGCATGCATTTCTTAGTCTATAAATCTCACCTCTAAGAACCTTAATATCATTCTCATCTTCACTAGGCACTTCAACATGATTAAAATATGAATCATCAAAATTGTAACTCAAAAAACAATCATTAATATTTATACCTTTGGGCTCATGAATTTTTGGTTTCTTCTTGTCATTATGTGAATCACTTTCACTATTAGGATGAGACTCGGGTGGTTGAGCTTCTTGTTTTGAAGGCCTGTCTTCGTATTATTCTTCTTTTTCTTATTTTTTTTGCTCTCTTCTCATTCTCCATATTATTGCTAGTAACATCTCAAAAAATGGATTCTTTCTTGTTCCACATTTCCTTGGAAAATTTCAAACCTACTAGCCTCTTCAAATCATCATTATGAAGATTCTTGTAGATTATGCATCTATCTTGTGAATCTTGTTGCAAAACTTCATCTACAATTAGATCATTTCCACGACCTTTACATAATAATATCCAAATGTTAAATCAACAACAAAAAAACTGAGATTTAACATTTTTTCTCCATACTTTGAAATTTGGATCCAAAAGGCAAACCAGTATTTGAGAAGACATTCCAAAAAAAAAAAGTCATTTTTTTCTCCAACAAACCCTAGATCCACTCTCAAGTGATCAAGGTGAAACTAAGAGCCCCACTCTGATTACCAATTGTGGGAAACCTTTGAGCACTACCAGGGGGGTTGAATGAGTAGTGTGGCTTCTTTAATAATTTTACTGATTAAAAATTCTCTACTGTATCACACAATATTAGCCAGTAGCATAATAGATTATCTCATAAAAACAAACCATGTAAGCATCTAAAACAAGATAGACATGAGAGAAACAATATAAAATACATCAAAACAAATCCACTAAAAGTACACAATATATATGGTCGAAATCCCTTCACCCAAAAAAACCACCCTTACTACTACAATGCTCCTTTGAATATTCTATTAAGAGAAATGTGTCTTTTACATAGATTTTTCACTCCCATTAGCATGGAGACTAGGCCTTATATACAATCAACTGACTCCCATCAATCAGGATAATTGATTCAATTGATCAGTATAGCAGCCTATGTTGTCACATAGATCTACGGACTGCCATCTGCTAAAAGCCACCATAATCAACGATGCTTGCCCAACTCCGATTCAATGGAGTAATTGTTCCTTTAGCTACACTTTTAAATCATTGCTCCACTCCCATGAAATCACTACTCCTCTACTCTATGTGTACCTTGTCTCATATATTTTCATATTGGATCCCAAGACTATCTACTCAACTTAATTAGGTTCTACAATATAATCTGTAGCAATAAGAAACCATCATAAAATCAATCAAAAACACCACAATTATATGCTCTTCATTGTGTCAAAATAGTAGCCATAATGCATGCATCAAATCTGAATAATATTATTAGCAATAGCTAAAATAAAATGCATACTCAACCATAATAACAAACTCTCACACCAAAATATGAATTATGCATAATCCAATCAAAAACATAAAACACAATGACTATGTGCCAAATGCATTAGTATCTCTTGCAGAAACGAATATGAGAATCTCAAATATGGAGCTATAAATAGCTCTCCATCACTACCAACACCTCTTATATATTTCTTTGCTTATTTGATCTGCAACCTGAAATTCTCAATCAAAACATTGCTTCAGCAAGTAGATCTCCTCATTCTACTTCCATTAGAGCTCATACATTGAAGCATCTATGCTCACAACTGGGTCTGAAGAATATTTCTTTTATTCATCCTTATCTAACTCACATACACACACCATCAACCATCACTCAACTCCAAAGTGAAGTATATAAAATATGAAGGGCGAAATTCACCTTTGGGTTAGGACCAAAGGTGCACAAAGTTGATGAAATCAATCCACTAGCCCAACTACTTATGCAATAAAAGTGTTCACAGCATCGGAAGACCTTTTTAAATGGTTCCTGACCTTTACAACTTAATTTAGAAGCCTTTAGGAATTCCCATGAAAAATTAACTTTGATTTGTGTGAGGAATCCAAACAAATTTCCATGACAAGGTTCAACCACACCCACAACTCTACCTTCTTTGGGTTACAACCTCTCCTATAGGCTTGTCTTCCAATGGTTGGATCCTTTCAACGGATCCCAATGGATTGCATGCCAGTAGTTGGGGGAAAACGTAAGGAAAAACATTCAACCTCAGCCCAAAACCTCTGTCAATTGTTTGGTCACCTTCTCCAACTCCTAAATATGCCTATAAACCTCTATCACAACCTTTGAAACATCTAGAAATGGATCAAACAAGTCTCTGAAGTCTCACTTCCAAGTTGACCTAAAATGCCATCAAACAAGGGTCTTCATCAGTGCCAACAAGTCCTCGACTCCCCTCTACTAGTTGTAACACATGTACACTACTTAAACACCTATGAAACATCATCATCAAGATAACACATCATTGGAACAATTCATCCTCATGAGAATAGGCATGAGAACATATA
The DNA here is from genome assembly GCA_000404065.3 of Pinus taeda. NCBI lineage: Eukaryota > Viridiplantae > Streptophyta > Pinopsida > Pinales > Pinaceae > Pinus > Pinus taeda. The sequence continues at coordinate 566,813 of APFE030546754.1, forward strand.
TGAATAAATAGTACTCATCGAGTGTGCCAAAACAACATCATGGATCACCTGAGAAACCATCTCAGAAACCCTGTAACAGAAACATCCACCTATAGTAACATCTCCAATGTCTCTAATCATTGCAATCAAGGCATCACAAAACGGACATCAATGCACATGCCAACACATGTCAACAAAATTCAACTGAAGGAAACATAAGGCAGTGCCCCCATGAACACAATACTACCACCAAACTACATTATCAAGTTTGACATCAAAAGTTTACATGAAGCTAACACAACCGTATCAATGCAAACTAAACTAGCTGCAACAATGCTACAAGAAAGGCATCCAAATGAAAATTATTCTATGTAGTGTTAACATCAATGCCAACGTGAGTTAGTTTCCATCATGAACCATTCCCAAGATCAACTAGGTGGAGCCATGCACATCATAATGCCAAAAATATAAATATGATCTACTTGATGGTGTGGAAAGGCCTCATGATTCTCATAAGGAGGGAATTTTGTAAGGCTTCATAAAGTTAAACTTCTTGGCATTTTTCTATTGTTTAAGGTTCTAGAGGGAAAAACGGGCATCCAAGCATTCATTGGAATATAGGTAAATGGTGTTTGTGCCATCAACAAGTGAACCGGATCTAGATGTGCATTGAGAAAATTCTTATTGGAATGTGCATAAAGTAAAGGGAACATCCATCCATATGTCCCTCCATGGGGTGAAACATTTTGAGGCATAAGTATAATCCCACATCCTGATTCAATGGAATATGTTTAAAATGACATCCACCCATCTGGGGATGGGGGGAGATCAAGTAGGTTCAAAACTAACTAAATGTCAGATTGCAAAAGGAAAAGATATATAACATGTAGATGTCAGATACTATATTTTAAGGTTTATCCCTCGATCCATCATGTGGTCGTATGGATAAAAGAGTGAAGAAAAAGGGGAGCTTAAAGACTCTAGAACCATTGACTAATTCAAAGGTCAATAAGGTGTTACATGTTGATATAGTAAAATGGTAATTTCCATGGGTAAAACCATGGATATATACCTATGGTAAAGAAAAGATATAAAACCATAAATAGAAACGAAAAAAAGTTATGGATAAATGATGGTGTGATCAATCAATACAAGGATTAACCAAAATATTAGATAATAAAAAAAGAAGAGTGAGCAGAGGGTACAAGAGAAGTGATGTAATAGTGAATTTGTGTCAATAGAAGCATGGGTAATATAGAAAATGCATTTTCTAGTAATTTTTGTTAATGGTAAGCATATAGAGTGAATAAATGAAATATCTAAATAGTTGAACAACAATAACTGGGAATCAATGTTCCGAATAGGTGGGTGCCTTCTCTCTAGCCAGTTAAAGCCTGGAAATTTAGAAAGGAGATAGGTATCTCTTGCAAGTGGGTGCTTACAAAATTTGTAACTGTACATGGTTTCCTACAACAATAATTTGAACAAAATAAGAACTATTGTGGTTTAATCCCTTTATTGATTTCCACATTAAATCATTAGTGTTCTATGTACTCATTTAATTATGTGATGATTTTATTTTTATTCCATAAGAATATAAGAAATAAGAATTGAATTTTAGTTTAGTTTGGGCAACACGAATATTGATTCAACAACCGCCACTTAGCATTCATCAATTGGTATTAGAGCAGGTTCCTTCAGTAACAGCCTAACTGCTAGAATCAAGATCTTACATAAAACGGAAAGTTGGGATGATGTTTTTTGAAGTAGACCTCCACTATTCAATGGGATAAACTATACCTTTTGGAAAATAAAAAGGAATACTTACCTGATGCCAGTTGCCATGCACATTTTGAAAATTGTAGTAAAAAACGGGTACTAATACAAAACAACTCCTCTAACTAACGAGGTTGGTAAGAAAAGCTATGAAAGTAATGATAATGCTATGAATACAATTTTGGGTGGATTTATAGCATCAAAATTTGGGAAAGCATGCAATATGAGATATCCAACTAAATGTGGGATAAACTTGTAAATATTTATTCGAGGGACACAAAAGGAAAAAATGCACAACTACACAGCTATAGGATACATTATGAAAATCTAAAAATGAATGAGGATGAAATCTTAGGTAGTTTCTTTCTTAGAATGGATGATACTGTAAACATAATTAAAGGACTAGATGATACAAATTGGTGATGCTATAAAATTCCAAAAGGTCTTAACTCCTAGATTTGATGTCAAAGTCCAAGCAATAGAATAAATGGATGAATTATAAAAACTAACCATAGACATTCTCGTAATTCATATTTCAAGGGGACATTCTCGTAACTCATATTTATTTCTACATCTAGGACATAATATAGACAAAACAACATTTTCATCTTTTTTGCTTTTTTTTCAATCTCATAATATCCATTTTCTCACTAATATTACCAATAATATTAGTTTCAAATTTATCAAGTAAATTACCAAGTTCTTCTCAACTTACTATTCTTGGTGAATATTTTCCTACTCTTGACATAAATACTCTATAGGATTCCAAGCATATTTTGTCTTTCCTCTTGATATACTATAGCGCAATTCACAAATCTCTTGAAATGATAGTTGAGACACATCTCCTTTACCCATTGGACTAAGAAGGTCCATCCACTCATCTCTTGTAGATCTTAGTAAGAGATTTTTTTAATGTATCAAGTGCTAAATCATTCAATTTGGCTCTTTTAACATTACATGCAAATCTCTCTACTAGATCCTCAAGGCATTCATCTTCTTTTTTAGCCTTTTTTAAAACTTCTTCTCTAAGGGCACAATGTATATAATAATCATTGTATATTTCTGAGAGTAATATTTCCATATCATTCCATGTCCTTATATAATTAGTTTTCAAACCCATAAACCATTTGAGAGCCCCATATTTCAATGTTGATGGAAATAATTTCAACCTTTAAGCATCAAGCAAATAATCATAAGATATACATAATACCTCAAATTCAAAGAGAAATGTTTCTAAATCCTTTTTCCATAGACCATGGAATTTGGGAAGAATGGATGGAGAAATGTTCTTCATAGTAATAAGAGTGTCAATATCTTGAATGTAAAATCCAAAGGTATCTTCTTCTTCATTGTTATCTCTGGCATTTCCTCTCTGTCCTATTCAGCCTCTAACTCCTCCAAGAGTTCTTCTACCCACTCTACCACCACCAATGAGTGGTATTTCTTCTCCTCATCCTAATACATGTCCATCATGTGTCTCTCCTACTCCTTCTGTCATTTTTTATTGTTCAGAGCTTATATAAGGTTCCTCAACTAGATTGTATTCCTCTAGTTCCTCTACCAATGTTTTTTTAGGAAAATTTTATTCTTCTGCCTCTTCTTCCCCTTCTTCACTAAGTACTTCTATTTCTTATCCAATAATTTGTTCACCTATTTAGGAAAGGAATATGAATCCTTTGCCATACATGTAGGATCTTCTAGAATTTCTTTCATAGATGAAGTTGGTTCTTCTCTGGTTCTACTTCTACAAAACATTAAGCAGAAGCATAATTGAATTCATGAGCAAGGTGACATTGGAGGGGATGGTAGGATATGGAGGTTGCAATGCGGGAGTGACCAGAGCTTCAGGTTATGGTGGAAGTTTTCCCCATGGATGGCAGTAGAGGAGGGAGCTTCACTCCCTCCTACAAGGAGGCAGTAGCCAAAAAGAGCAAGATACCTCTGGATAAAGGTAGAGGGAAAGCTGAGGAAGGAAGGAGAAATAGAGAAGGGGAAATAGAAGGTTCCAAATCGGAGGAGAATGATGGCACAAAAGACAAGGAGGAAAATTAAAAAAAACAGAGAACAAAAGACAAAAATCAGAAGGGACCGTGTAAACCCAAGGCTGAAATCACTCCTAGAGTAGTATTAAATAATCCAGTGCTACAGGCACATAGGGAGCACATGCAGACTTATGCAATCATATGAAAATTTATGGGCTTATGGCCCACTAAAAAAGCCTTAGAAACTTGGATCAGATACCACTGGAAGCCCAACGGGAGAATTGATCTTCATCTAGGGTCAAATGGTTTTTTCACTATGGTGTTCACCAACATTTAGGATAAAGACAAAGTGTTTGAAGGCGGGCCCTACTTCTATGCAGTGGCAGGGCTCTGTATGAGGCCATGGATGATGAATTTCATTCTGGAGAGGGAAACTTTTACTTTAGTCCTAGTTTGGGTAAGACTCTATTGTCTACCTCTTGATTATTTGCAAACATAATCACTAGCTGCCATAGGCAATAAATTAGGAAGGTTTGTCAAAGCTACTAATGCCACAAGGAGGGGAAAATATACCTCCTTTGCAAGGATCTGTGTGGAGATGGATCTATCTGGAGCTCTTCTGGATGAAGTTATCCTGGAGGTTTTTGATGAGGAATGGATGTAGACAATAGACTATGAGCATATTCCATTTAGATGTCGTAGATGCCATGAACATGGCCACCTTCTAAGAGACTGCCCTCTCAGTAAAGAAGAAAACAAAAGCAAAACTAACATAATGAAAGACACAGAGAACTTTCGCAGAGTGGTTCATAAAGGAAAAAAGTGGCAAAGAAGGACCAAAGCAACATCAAGTGGGAGGATAAAAGGCCGGTTAGAATCAATTCCAAGTTCTCAAAGAGGATGAAGAAATAGCACTAGAAGATCAAGTAATGAAGGAAGGTTATGAAAAGAGGGAGAAGGATGAAGATAATGATCAGACACAATAAAATGAAAAGTAGAAAGGAAACATGATGAGTGATTCAAAATTGGAAATGGATCAGGAAATGAACCATAGCGAGATGGAAATGGAGGACAATGAGCTACATGAGATTCTTGATAGAGAAAACCTAGATCTAGAAGGGTTCCTGTATCAGGGAACTACGGGAGGGGTAGAATCACTACCACAAGAAGAGATCAATAGAATACAAAAGTTATTCCTATGGAAAACTCAGGCAAAGGATTTGGAGGAAGTAAACAACATTCAAATACAGAGTAACGAAGGAGTGAAAGCAGAAAAAATGACTCCCAAGCTAGCACCAAGAAATCTAGGAAAAAAAGAGGCAGAGAAAAGCAGAACGAGCTACTGATGGAATGTGGAAAGTTCATGGTAGACTCAGGTAAGATGAAAGATCTAACCACTTACTCCTTTATCAATCTTCAATTATGAAGTTCACAACTTGGAATATTATAGCTCTAGGCAGCAAGAGAAAACATAGAATGTTGAATAACAGAATGAAAAAAGCAGCTCCAGATATAACTTTTGTCCAAGAAACGAAATGCTCTGTTCAAAATTTAAGGCAAATCCATAGTAAATGGCTCAACAGATTTAAGTTTCTAGAAGTTAAGGCTGAAAACTTAGTAGGGGGTAATCTCACTCTCTAGAATCCCCAAAAGGTTGGAATAATCGATGCAGAGGCATCAAGGAACTATTTATTAGTGGTCGTATAACCTGTAGGAGACAGGGACACTTATCTAGTCATGAATGTTTATGGCCCTCAAAGGTTGGATGACAAAATCAGGTTTTTAGATTCCTTGGTGGATCTCTGGATTGGGAATGTAGAATTACATTGGGTCATAGGAGGAGACTTCAATATTATCAGATCGCTCTTGGAGAAAAAATGGGGCACAAGAGCTCTAAACAAGGATTCCTTAGACTTCCAAAACTTTGCAGAAAGCATGAAGCTAGTTGACATTGAGACAAATAATGGCCTATGCACTTGGAATAATAAAAGATGAGGGAATTGCCAGGTAGCCTCCAAGTTAGATAGATTCATGATCTCTAAGGATCTCATGCTTTTATACAAGGAAATAATTACAGGAATTCTCCCTTTTGGAGGCTTAGATCACTAGCCAGTTAAAATGGAGATAAAGGGCATAGGCACCCCGAGAAATCAACCTTTAGATTTGAAAATATTTCGTTTGCACACCTAGATTTTATGAGCAACATTAGAAAATGGTGGGCGGAAGATTTGCAGATTCAAGGATCATCAATGTTCCTGCTATACAAAAGATTAAAGCACATCAATATGAAGCTAAAAGCTTGGAACAAGAATGTATTTGGAAATATTTTTGTAGGTAAGGGATCTATTGAAAATAAAATTCTGGAGCTCAACCACGCTTTGATCAAGGAAGGTTTTGATAAGAACAAAAATGATCAGGTAGAGAAATATCATCTACAATGGGAAAAGTTGTGTAAACAAGAGGAAATTTTTTGGAAACAAAAAACAAGAGTTCAATGGCTAAAGGAAGGAGAGTGCAACACCAAATTTTTCCATAGATTCACTATTGCTAATAGGACTCACAACAGGATCTCATCGATCAAGGACGAGGACGGGTAGATCCATCAATCCCATGAGGAAATAGAAGCAGTGTTAGTTAAGCACTTCCGACGTATTGCCCGGGAAGACATTATAGCAAGGGAACCTTTCATGAAAGACTTCACTAAACACATCCCTAGGTTTGTATCCAAAGAGGACAACTGTAATCTCAACTAACCTGTAACTGAAAAGGAGGTCAGTGAGGTTCTCAGGGAAATGAAAAATGCAAGGACCCTGGTCCGGATGGATTCAATGTGGATTTCTTCAAAGTTTGCTAGAACATTGTCAAAAAGGATATTGTAAGGGTAGTGGAAGATTCTAGGCTAAACAGAACTATTTTGAAATCTCTCAATACCTCCTTCATCGCCCTAATTCCTAAACAGGATAACGTTCAAATGCCAGAGAAGTATAGGCCCATCGCCTTATGGAATGTAGTTTACAAGATAATTTCCAAGGTAGTGGCCAACACACTCAAACCTTTGCTACCTACGCTTGTTTTGAGGGAACAATCTCGGTACATGGAATGTAGACAAATTCTAGATAACATCATTCAAGCTCATGAGGTGGTTCACTCGCTGACTAGTAATAGGAAAGCAGGTATGATAATGCAATTGGACATAGCCAAAGCATATGATAAAGTGAGCTAGACATATATCAATAAAGTGCTTACTACATTTGGGTTTGATCATAATTGGATCAGATGGGTAATGGCCCTAGTGACTTCCTCTAGCTTATCAATTTTATTGAATGGCTCTCCCTTTGAAATGTTTCTTCCTTCTAGAGGTCTCAGATAAGGTGATTTGCTCTCACCTTTTCTTTTCATCCTCATGATGGAAGGACTGGGCCGGTCAATTAAGCATGCTAAAGTAATAGGAAAAATTCAAGGACTCCAACTATTGGAGAATGGTCAAGCTCTGACCCATCAACAATTTGTAGATGACACCATGTTACAAGGAATTCCCACAATCAAGGAAGCACTTTCATACAAAAAAATTATGAATGACTTTGCCATGGAAACATGTATGGAGGTTAATCATTCCAAATCAAAAAAAAAAATTCTTTAACACCCACATTGCCATCCAGAGAAATGTCTCTAGAATTCTTGGATTTCAAAGAGATTCCCTCCCCTCTAGATATTTGGGAGTTCCTCTAATAGTTAAACATTTGCATAACAGCGTTTGGGAACCGTTAATCATCAAGATGCAAGACAAAGTCAGAAAATGGACAATCAGGTCTTTAAATCTCGCAAGTAGACTCATTCTAGCAAAGGTAGTGCTCCAAGCTATCCCAGTCTTTATGCTATCAGCTCTTCCTACTCCAAAAGGAGTCCTACAACAATTTAGAAATATGCAAAGAGATTTTCTTTGGGGCAAGGAGGAAACTAGGAAAAATGGGCTTTAGTTTCATGGGAAAAGATCTGTAAACCTAATAACTAAGGAGGCCTAGGATTGGATGATCTAGAGATTCTCAGTAAGGTTCTAGGGGCCAAAATTTGGTGGCGGTGCGTTAAGGATCCTGAGGCTCAATGGGAAAGCATATACAAGGAAAAATATGCCAACTCCTGGCACTCGTTCAAGCTAATAAGAATGTCTGGAAATAGGAAAGGCTCTCAAATATGGAACAAATCCTGGGAGAACAAAGGGGTGGTTAAAAAAAATAGTTTATGGGAAATCAGAGATGGAGATCAGGCACTATTCTGGGAGGATAAATGGCAACAAGAACCAACACTTTTGAAAGAGGAATTTTTGAGCCTCAAGCAAGAGACAGACAACCAAGGATTAGTAAAGGTAAAGGACTTTTGGGAACATGCTCACAATATAGAAAAATGGAGAACATAGAAAAAATTAGATGGTAGAGAGGACAAAACCCTCAATTGTAGAGCAGAGACCCTAACGAGGATTTTTAACCAGTGAATGATTTTAGTCATGAAGGGTTGGATCAACTAAGATGGGGTAACAACAAAGAGGGAACCTTCAATATTAAGGAAGCAAATGGTATTCTCCTTGGGCTGGAATCCCAAGCTCTGGTCAGAATCTAGTAGAAGCTATGGACGAACAAAGGCTGGATGAACATCAAGCTCTTTATGTGGCTAGTTCACCACAGGAAAATCTTAACCTGGGACAATATAAGAAATAGGGGTATGCTGGGACCCTCCAGATTCCACCTCTATGAAGCACAAGAGGAGACAATGGAACATCTTCTCAATGGCTACATTTTCACCTGAAGGATATGGGATTTTTTTGCCACCATCTTCAATGAGTTAGATAGAGACAGAGATAGTATCACTAACACCATAAACAATTGGAGGAATAATTTTTTGGATTATGAGGTTCTTAACTGTGCCTGGGCTCTTCTGCTAGGTTTCATAATATGGAATGTGTGGAAAGAAAGAAACAAAATAATTTTCAAAGAAGAGAAGAACTCCTCTCTTTGGCTGTTGGGGCAAATCTTGAAATAGCTAAAAGAGACAGCGGGCACAATAGTTAGGGATCTCCCCAAAAATCCTCCCTCAGAAACAGAGTTGAGAATAATCAGGTAGTTAGACATGCAGGGGCTCACTCCACAAGGTATAGACAGGAAAATAATCTTAAGGGAATCGGATAAGGAATTCTGGAACCCCCCCCCCAAAAAAAAAGTTTTTTGAAGTATAACGTCAATGGAGCTTCAAAAGATAACCAGGGAATGGCAAGATTTGGACGATTTTTAAGGGATGAAATAGGTAGCTTCATCTCCCTCTTCCACTACCATTTAGGAAAATCTACCAACAACATGGCAGAACTAATGGCATTGTAGCAATGCTTAGAATTTCTTAAATAGGACAACTTCCATAATGTGATAATAGAAGCTGATTCAGAGTTAGTAATCAATGCGGCCAAGAAAATTAGTCATGGAACAGGGCCAGAAAAAGTTTCAAAACACTGGAGGTTAATAAGGGTGCTCCAAAAAATTCAACTTCATCTTCAAGGACTACACACGCTTAGATTCAACCATGTGTGCAGAAAGGCCAACAAATTGGCAGACATCCTAGCCAACCAAGGGGTCACCTGTAAGGAGATCAGTAATTCAACGAGTTGGCTGGCTATGCCACAAAGTGATCTAAAAGAACTTTACCATAACCAGGTGGAAGAGGATATAAAAGTGTATCATAATAGAACTAAGGAAGCCAATAACCAATGCGCAAATTTATATAGGATTTACAATTTTGGCCAGACAGGTCTACAGAGGATAGCTTGCCTAGGGCAGCCTCTGCTGTTATGGTCATCACACCATGGAAAATTCCTGAAGGTAGGCACTAGGTTAACTGATAGGAGAAAGGTTGAGAACAATAACCGTTATGGCGGCAACACTTCCAATTTCCCACAGTGTTGGGAGACTAAACCACCTCTCAGGTGGTTTTGGTGCGATCGCACCAATTTCAAGCTGAAAGTGGTTTTGAATTCTGGGTAGTGATACCTTTCATCGCTTGACACGTGGATTAGGGACGGGCCTAAAAAAACCACCCTCATTGTGCATTAAACTTCAATTATTTACGGGCATGTGATTTTCAGCTCCACCGTCTGATTTTTTCATGTCCGATCAATGATCAGGATTGTACGAACGGTCTGGTGGGGTCGGGGAGTTAAACTTCTTGCTGCTTTTTGAAGCGATTTGTATCTCCAGCATAGGATTTAATAATAAATTTGGACGACAGTGATTTTGTATCTAATTAAGGGTTTGTTGATGCAGGTTTTTCGGGGGAGGGCTCAGGTGCCCGGTGACTCCCGTAACTTGTTTTAGTCGGTGCTCAAAAGTGTTTGGCAGGAACCTTTTGGGGTTGAAGGGCTCAGATTCTTTAGGACAACTTCCTATTCGTGGAACTATGTAAGTATTGTAAATTATGTTTGATTTAATGAAAAAGAAGGCACGCCTCTTTCTTTAACAAAAAGAAGTTGGTTCTTCTCTAGGTAGAATTTCTTATCTTTGTACCTTATGTAGTCATGTTCTACCTGCAAAATAGGAAATGTGTGATATATAAGGTGATGTGTCTCTTAAATCACCACATGATCTAATGGGGGTAGTCAGTGATGATGGAATTGAACTACGTCCTCTAAAAAATCTACCTCCAGAATCTCGTTCCCTCTACGTGCATCCTATATGATTTTATGTGAGTTTTTATTAATTTTGCATCTAAAAATGAATGCAACTAAAATGTGATGCAATTGCAACAACTCTAATTAGGAAGAACCCCAAAATCATGATGTGCAAGTTCTTACCTCTCATCTTAATGGTCCTCCCAAACATAATTACATAAAATAAAAGACATTATATTCAAATCAAATACTTATGTATGCTTCTCAGGAAAAAACACCAAAAATGTTGGGTAATTCAATTGATAGTTAAATTAATTGTCATAAAATTATCAATCCAAGTCCATATACTTGTGAAGCACACTTCCACAATGTATGTTGGAAAACATTCCTTGGGTTTAATATTATTATCATTGTTTTATAATCCCTTGCTTTTATTATTCGGTTGGGTTTAGAATATTAATGATTGTCAAGCATGGTCAACCAAGGTCAATCATGGTCAACCTCGATGTACCATCGTCAACTTTGTTTTATAAAATAAATCATGGTAAACTAGGGCCAAACATGTTCAACCATGGTCCAACGTTGCATTTTGACAAATATTGTGTCAATATGAAAATCAACCATAATCAGCCATAGTCCAATAATGAATTATGACAAAGGTTGTCTCCATATGAAAATAAATCATGGTCTAGCATGGATAACCATGGTCCAACATCGCATTGTAACAAGGATTGTCACAATATGAAAATCAACCATGATGAACCATGTTAATTTTAGGGTTTATAATATCTATATTAGGGTTTATATACCTTGGGTTTATAATATTGATCCCTTGGGTTTATAATATTAATCACCCGGGTTTAATATTATTCCCCTCGGTTCATAATCCCTTGGGTTTTGAGTATTAATTCTTTGGGTTTGTTATTCCCTTGGGTTTATAATATCAATCCCTTTGGTTTATTAATCTAGGCATTCATATTCCTAGGGTTTAGTATTATTCCCTTGGGTTTATTATTCTCTTAGGTTTTTAATATTAATTCCTTGGGTTTATTAATCTAAAAGTTCAAATTACCTAGCGTTTAATATTATTCCCTTGGGTTTATAATCCCATGGGTTTTTAGTATTAATCCCTTGGGTTTATAATATCAATCATGGTCAACCATGTTTTATCAAATGAATCAAGGTCAACCATGATCCAATGTTGCATTATCACAAAGTTTGTCTCGATATGAAAATCAACCATGCGTAATCATGGTCCAATGTCATAGTATGACAAATATTGTATCCATATGAAAATAAATCTTGGTCTAGCATGGTTAACCATGGTCCAAAGTTTCATTGTGACAAGGATTGTCTCAAAATGAAAATAAAACATGGTCAACCATGGTGAGAAATGTTTTTTAGGATTTATAATATTTATCATCAGGTTTATATACCTTGGGTTTATAATATTAATACCTTTTGTCCATAATACCTTGGAATTTTTGCATTAATCCCTTTGGTTTATTATACTCATGGGTTTATTATATCAATCCCTTCTGTTTATTAATCTATTGGTTCATATTCCTAGGGTTTAATATTACTCCATTGGGCTTACTATTCCCTTAGGTTTTTAAAATCAATTGCTTGGGTTTATTAATCTAAAGGTTTAAATTCCTAGGGTTTAATATTATTCCCTTGGATTTAATATTATTCCCTTAGGTTTATAATCCCTTTGGATTTTAGTATGGTCAAGCATGGTCAACCAAGGTCAATCATGATCAACCATGATCTAATGTTGCATTGTGACAAACATTATCTCAATATGAAAATCAACCATTTTCAATCATAGTCCAACATCGCATTGTGACAAAGATTATCTCCATATGAAAATAAATCATGGTTTAGCATGGTCAAACATGGCCCATTATCACACTGTGACAAGAATTGTCTCAATATGAAACCATGGTCAACCATGTTTATTTTAGGTTTTATAATATTTTTCTTAGGTTTTATGTACCTTGGGTTTATAATATTAATCCCTTGGGCCAAATATTATTCCCTTGGGTTCATCCCTTGCAGTTTTAGTATTAATTGCTTCAGTTTATTATTCCCTTGGGTTTATAATATCAATCCATTGTGTTTATTTATCTAAGGCTTCAACAATGGTTGAGAATGGTTCAATGTCGCATTATGACAAATATTATCTCAATATAAAAATAAACCATGGTAAACCATGGTCAGTGATGGTGAATCATGGTTAACCATGGTAAATTATGGTCCAATGTCACATTGTCACACCCATTGTCTCAATATGAAAATCAAGCATGGCCAACCATGATCGAGCATTCCACAGATTGTCTCACTATGAAAATCAAATGTGATCAACCATGGCTAATCATGGTCATCGATGTTCAATCATGGCCACATTGTGACAAACATTGTTTCTTAGTCCAACATCACATTGTGGAAACCATGGTCATCGATGGTCAACCATGGTCGAACATTGCATTATGACAAATATTATTTCAATATGAAAATCAACCATGGTCAATCATGGTCAAGCATGGTCCAATGTCACATTGTGACAAACATTATCTCAATATGAAAATTAATCATGGTCAACCATGGTCTAATGTCTCATTGTGACAAATATTGTGTTAATGAAAATTAGTCATGGCCGACCATGGTCAACCTTGTTTATTTTAGGGTTTATAATGTTTATCTTAGGATTTATATACATTGGCTTTATATTATTCCCTTAGGTTTAATATTATTCCCTTGAATTTATAATCCCTTTTGTTTTTAGTATTAATCCCTTGGTTTTATTATTCCAATCATGGCAACCCATGGTTAATCATGGTCAACCATGGTCCAATGCCACATTGTGACAAAGATTGTCACAATATTAAAACCAACCTTGGTCGACCATGGTAGAATGTTTCATTGTGACAAAGGTTGTCTTGATATGAAAATCAATCATGCTCAAGCATGGTAAGACATGGTCCAATGTCACATTTTCTCAAGGATTATCTCAATATGAAAATCAATGATGGTCAAATATGTGAGCCATGTTTAGTTTACGGTTTATAATATTATCTTATGGTTTATATACCTTGGGCTTATAATATTAATCCCTTGGGTTTAATATTATTCCCTTTGTTTCATAACCCCTTGGGATTTTAGTGTTAATCTCTTCGGTTTATTATTTCCTTGGGTTTAAAAATCAATTACTTTCATTTATTAATCTAAGGATTCAACCATTGTTAAGCATGGCTAACAAATATTGTCTCAATATGAAAATCAACCATGGTCCAACATCACATTGTGAGAAAGATTGTCTCCATATGAAAATCAATCATGGTATAGCATGGTCAACCATGGTCTAACTTTTCATTGTGATAAGGATTATCTCAATATGAAAATAGAAAATGGGCAACCATGTTTATTTTACGGCTTATAATATTTATATTAGGGTTTATATACCTTCGATTTACAATATTAATCCCTTGGGTTTAATATTATTCCCTTAGGTTCATAATCCCTTGTGGTTTTAGCATTAATCCCTTAGGTTTATTATTCCCTTGGGATTTTAATATCAACCCCTTTTAGTTTATTAATCTATGGGTTCATATTCCTAGGGTTTAATATTTTTCCCCTTGGTTTATTATTCTCTTGGGTTTTTAACATCAATTCCTTGGGTTTATTAATCTAAAGGTTCAAATTCCTAGGGTTTAATATTATTCCCTTGGGTTTATAATATCAATCATGATCAACCATTGTCAACCAAGTTCAATCATGGTCAACCATGTTTTATAAAATGAATCATTGTCAACCATGATCCAATGTCGCATTGTGACAAAAATTGTCTCGATATGAAAATCAACCATGGTCAACCATCGTCCAACATCGAATTGTGAAAAACATTGTCTCCATATGCAATTTAATCATGGTCTAGCATGGCTAGCGATGTTTCATCATCCAATTGCGACAAGGATTATCTCAATATAAAAATCAACAATGGTCAACTATGTCTATTTGAGCATTTATAATATTTATCTTAGGGTTTATATACCATAGATATATAATATTAATACCTTGGGTTCGTAATCCCTTGGGCTTTTAGTATTGATCCCTTGTGTTTATTATTCCCTTGGATTTAAAATATTGATCAGTTATGTTTTTTAATATAGGGATTTATATTTCATAGGTTTAATATTGTTCCATTGGGTATATTATTCCATCCGGTTTTTAATATCAATTACTTGGGTTTATTAATCTAAAGGTTCAAATTCCTAGGGTTTAATATTATTCCCTTGGGTTTATAATCTATTAGGTTTATTATTCAGTTGCGTTTATAATATTAATAATGGTGAATCATTCTCAACTATGGTGTACCACAGTCAAATATGTTTTGTAAAATCAATCATGGTCAACCATGGAAAATCATGTTCAACCATGGTCCAACGTCGCATTGTGACAAAGATTGTGTCAATATGAAAATCAACCATAATCAACCATTTTCCAATGTCGCATTATGAAAAATATTTTATCCATATGAAAATCAATCATGTTCTAGCATGGTTAACCATGGTTCAAGGTTGCATTGTGAAAAGGATTGTCTCAATATGAAAATAAACCATGATCAACCATGTTTATTTTAGGATTTATAATATTTATCTCAGGTTTATATACCTTGGGTTTATAATATTAATCCCTTGGGTTTAATATCATTCCCCTCGGTTCATAATCCCTTAGGGTTTTAGTATTAATCCCTTGGGTTTATTATTCCCTTCGGTTTATAATATCAATCATGGTCAACCAAGGTCAATCATATTCAACCAATGTCAACCATGGTAAACCATGTTTTATCAAATGAATCATGGTCAACCATGATACAATGTCACATTGTGAGAAATTTTGTCTCGATATCAAAATCAACCATCGTCCAATGTCGCATTATGAAAAATATTGTTTCCATATGAAAATAAGTCATGTTATAGCATGTTTAACCATGGCCCATCATCGTAATGTGACAAGTATTATCACAATGTGAAAATCAAACATGGTCAACCATGTTTATTTTAGGATTTATGATATTTATGCTAGGGCTTATATACTTTGTGTTTATAATATTAATACCTTGGATTCATAATTGTTTGGGGTTTTATTAATAATCCCTTGGGTTCGTTATTCTCCTAGGTTTATAATATCAATCCCTTGTGTTTATTAATCTAACAGTTCATATTCCTAGGGTTTAATATTATTCCCTTAGTTTTTTAATATCAATTACTTGGGTTTATTAATCTAAATGTTCAAATCCTATGGTTTAATATCATTCCCTTGGGTTTATAATCTATTTGGGTTTTAGTATTAATCCCTGGGGTTTATTATTCTGTTCGGTTTATAATATCAATCATGGTCAGCCATGGTCCAATGTTTCATTGTGATAAAGGTTATCTCAATATGAAAATGAAACATGGTCAACCATAGCCAAATGTTGCATTGTGACAAACAGTGTCTCCATATGAAAACTAATCAAGTTTTAGCTTGGTCAACCATGGTCGAGTATCGCATTGTGAAAAGAATTATCTCAATATGAAAATGAAACATGGTCAACCATGTTTATTTTAGGGTTTATATACTTTAGGTTTATAATATTAATCCCTTGGGCTTAATATTATTCCCTTCGATTCTTAATCCCTTGGGTTTTTAGTATTAATCTCTTTGGTTTATTATTCCCTTGGGTTTATAATATCAATCCATTTTGGTTATTAATCTAAGGGTTAAACCATGGTAAAGCATGGTCTAGTGTCACATTGTGACAAAGATTTTATGAATATGAAAATCAATCATAGTTGACCATGGCCAATGACGGTGAATCATGGTTAACCATGGTCAATAATGGTCCAATGTCACATTGTGACTCCCATTGTCTCGATGTGAAAATCAAGCATGGCTAACCATGATCGAACATCACAATGTAAGAAAGATTGTCTCACTATGAAAATAAACCATGGTCAACCATGGCCAATCATGTTCAACCATGGTCAATCATGTTCACATTGTGACAAAAATTATTTCTTAGTCCAACTTCATAGTGTGGTAACCATGGTAATTGATGGTCAACCATGTTCATCCATGGTCGAACATCCCATTGTGAAAAAAATTGTCTCAATATGAAAATCAACCATGATCAAGCATGTTTAATCATTCTGACAAACATTGTCTCAAGATGAAAATCAAGCATGGTTAACCATGTTCGAACTTCACATTATGACAAAGATTGTGTGAATATGAAAATCAGCCATTGCCAACCACGGTCAACCTTGTTTATTTTACGGTTTATAATATTTATCTTAGGGTTTATATATATTAGTTTTATATTATTCCCTTAGGTTTAATATTATTCCCTTGGATTTACAATCACTTTGGTTTTTAGTATTAATCCCTTGGGTTTATTATTCTAATGAAGGTCAACCATGGTCCAACGTCACATTCTGACAAAGATTGTCACAATATATGAAAATAAACCTTGGTTAACCATGGCGAACGTTGCATTGTGACAAAGATTTTCTTGATATGAAAATAAATCATGCTCATGCATGGTTAACCATGCACCAAGGTCGCATTGTAAGAATGTTTATCTCAATATGAAAATCAATGATGGTCAACCATGATGAGCCATGTTTTGTTTATGATTTATATACCTTGGGTATATAATATTAATCCCTTGGGTTTAATATTATTCCCTTGGGTTCATAATACCTTGGTGTTTTAATATTAATCCTTTAGGTTTATTATTCCCTTGGGTTCATAATATTAATCCCTTTGGTTTATTAATCTAATGTTTCAACCATGGTTGAGCATGGTAAACAAAGATTGTCTCAATATGAAAATAAACCATGGTCAACCATGGTCCAACATCACATTGTGACAAAGATTGTATCCATATGAAAATAAACCATGGTATAGCATGGTCAACCATGGTTTAACATTACATTGTGACAAGGATTGTTTCAATATGAAAATCAACCATTGTCAATCATGTTTATTTTAAGGTTTATATACCTTGGGCTTATAATATTAATCCCTTGGATTTAATATTATTCTCTTGGGATTATAATAGAACTCCCTTTAGTTTATTAATCTAGGGGTTCACATTCCTATGGTTTAATATTATTCCCTCGAGTTTATTATTATTTTGTGTTTTTAATATCAATTCCTTGGGTTTATTAATCTAAAGGTTCGAATTCCTAGGGTTTAATATTATTCCCTTTAGTTTATAATATCAATCAGAATGAACCATAATAAACCATGGTCAATCACGGTAAACCAATGTGAACCATGGTCAACCATGTTTTATAAAATGAATCATGGTTAATCATGGTCAACCCTAATCCAATGTCACATTGTGTAAAAGATTGTCTTGATATAAAAATCTACCATGGTCAACCATGGACCAATGTCATATTTTGGAAAATATTTTCTCCATATGAAATTCAATCATGGTCTAGCATGGTTAACTAGTGTTCAACATTGCTTTGTGAAAAGGATTGTCTTAATGTAAAAATCAACCATGGTCAACCATGTTTGTTTTAGGGTTTATAATATTTATCTTAGGGTTTGTATACCTTGGATTTATAATATTAATACCTTTGGATCATAATCCCTTGGGCTTTCAGTATTTTTCCCTTGGGTTTATTATTCCCTTGGGTTTATAATATCAATCCCTTCTATTTATTAATCTAAGGGCTTCATATTTATAGGGTTTAATATTGTTACCTTGGTTATATTATTCTCTTGAGTTTTTAATATCAGTTTCTTGGATGTGTTAATCTAAAGGTTCAAATTCCTAGGCTTTAATATTATTCCCTTGGTTTTATAATCCCTTGGGTTTATTATTCGATTGGGTAACTTATAATATTAATAATGGTCAAGCCTAGCCAAGCATAGTCAAGAATGGTCAACCATGGTGTATCATGCTCAATTATGTTTATAAAGTTAATTGTGGTCAACCATGGCCAATCATGTTCAACCATGGTCAAACGTTGCATTGTGGCAAATATTGTCTGAACATGAAAGCCAAACATAATCAACCATAGTCCGATGTCACATTGTGACAAATATTGACTCCATATGAAAATCAATCATGGTCTACAATGGTTAGCCATGGTCAAACATCACATTGTGACAAGGATTGTCTCAATATGAAAATCAACCATGATCAAGCATGGTCAACCATGATCAACCATGGTCAACGATGTTTATTTTAGGGTTTATAATATTTATCTTAATGTTTATATACCTTAGATTTATAATATAAATCCCTTGGGTTTAATATTATTCCCCTCGGTTCTTAATCCCTTGGGGCTATTATTTCCTTGGGTTTATAATATGAATCCCTTCGGTTTGTTTATATAAGTGTTCATATTCCTAGGTTTTAATATTATTCCCTTGTGTTTATTATTCCCTTAGGTTTTCAATATCAATTCCTTAGGTTTATTAATCTAAAGGTTCAAATTCCTTGGGTTTAATATTATTCGCTTGTGTTTATAGTCCCATGTGTTTTTAGTATTAATCCTTTGGGTTTATAATATCGGACATAATAAACCATGGTCAAACAAGGTCAATCACAGTCAACTAAGGTGATCTATGGTTAGCCATATTTTATCAAATGAACCATGGTAAACCATGATCCAATTCTCATTGTGAAAAAGTTTATCTCGATGTGAAAATCAACCATGGTCAACCATTGTCTTATGCCACATTATGACCAATGGTGTCTCCATATCAAAACCAATCATGGTCTAGCATGGTTAACCGTGGTCTAACGTCACATTGTGACAAGGAGTGACTTAATATGAAAATCAACCATAGTCAGACATGCTTATTTTAGGATTTATAATATTTATCTTGGGGTTTATATACCTTGGGTTTATAATATATATCCCTTCCGTTCATTAATGTAACGAATCATATTCCAAGATTTTAATATTATTCCCTTATGATTTTAATATCAATTTTTTTAGTTTATTAATATAAAGGTTCAAATTACTAGGGTTTAATATTATTCCCTTGGGTTTGTTATCCCTTTGGTCTTCAATATTAATCCCTAGGGTTTATTATTTTGTTCAGTTTATAATATCAATCTTCATGAAGCATGGTCAACCAAGGTCAATCATGGTCAGGCATGCTGTAACATGGTCACCCATGTGTTATAAAATCAATCAACATCAACCATGGTCAACCATAGTCTAACATCGCACTATGACAAAGATTGTCTCCATTTGAAAATAAATCACTTTTTAGCATGGTCAACCATGTTCCAACATCGTATTGTGACAAGAATTCTCTCAATATGAAAATGAATCATGGTCAACCATGGTCAACAATGTTTATTTTACGGTTTATAATATTTATCTTGGAGTTTATATAACTTGGTTTTATAATATTAATCATTTGGCCTTTATGTATTCCATTATGTTCATAATCCCTTAGGGTTTTAGTACTAATCCCTTCGGTTTATTATTCCCTTGGGCTTATAACATTAATCCATTATGTTTATTAATCTACGGGTTCAACCATGGTCGAGCATGGTCCAGCGTCGCATTGTGACAAAGATTGTCTCAATATCAAATTCAACGATGGTGGACCATGGTCAATGATGGTGAATCATGGTTAACAATGGCCAATAATGGTCCAACGCCACATTGTGACACCCATTGTCTCAATATCAAAATCAAGCATTCTCAACCATGGGCAAGCATGCTCAACCATGGTCAAATGTAGCATTATGACAAAGATGCCTCACTTTCAAAAGCGCTCATGGTTAACCATGGCCAATCATGGTCAGATTGTGAAAAAAATTATTTCTTAGTCCAATGTCACCTTGTCAAAACCATGGTCATTGATGGTCAACCATCGTCAACCATGGTCGAACACCGCATTCTGACAAATATTATCTCAACATGAAAATCAAGAATGATCAATCATGGTCAAACATGGTTCAACATCGCATTGTGACAAA
Organism: Pinus taeda; assembly: GCA_000404065.3. Lineage (NCBI taxonomy): Eukaryota > Viridiplantae > Streptophyta > Pinopsida > Pinales > Pinaceae > Pinus > Pinus taeda. The sequence goes on from APFE030546754.1 coordinate 587,205, forward strand.
CACTTACTCAATATTAAAACCAATCATGGTCGATGATGGTCCAACGTCACATTGTGACAAATATTGGGTCAATATGAAAATTACACATGGACAACAATGGTAAACCTTGTTTATTTTAGGGTTTGTAATATTTATCTTAGCGGTTATATACCTTGGTTTTATATTATTCCCTTAGGTTTAATATTATTCTCTTGGCTTTAATATTATTCCCTTGGATTTATAATCCCTTTTTTTTTGTATTAATCCCTTGGGTTTATTATTCCAAACATGGTCAACCATGGTCCAATGTCACATTGTGACAAATATTGTCACAATATGAAAATCAATCTTGGTCAACCATGATTGGACATTACATTTTGACAAAAAATGTCTCGATATGAAAATAGATCATGCTCTAGCATGGTCGACCATGGTCCAACATTGCATTGTTGCAAGGATTGTCTCAATATGAAAAGTAATGATGGTCAATGATCGAGAGGGATCTTCAGATACAATGGCATGGAAAAGCTCAGAAATCAAAGTGCTCAAAATAAAATCAACTCAAGACCATAACGTAGATCTCATCATCCTGATTCCAATGGCACGAATGATACTTCAATTCGAGTTTGGATGAAGTTATCATGAAAGGTAGGCTACTTTGGTCCTTAAGGAAATAAGAAATTTTCTTTAAAAATGGGTTTTAAGCCTTAAAGTCAAAATCACAATTGGAGGATTCATTGAGGCTGACTTAAGAAAAGTGTGGTGGAACCCCCAATCACCGATCTATGATTAAATCAGATCGGCATACTGGAGGGAAATAAGGTCAGAGAAAGGTCTTATGTATATGTATCGGCGCAGGTAAAGCGATCGACGATAAAACGATTGGCTGGACCATTATCGAGACACTGGGCCGATATATGAGTGGGATGTCGATGCGATTTTCCAACACCAATATTGGCGATCGACGATCGGCGGTCAGAAATCCCCGAGTAAAAGGACTATTACACCCGTGATATGTTGATTGCACTGCCAGGCTCGGACCCGATCATAACGATAGGTCTAATTTAATGATTTTGAAGTCTAGGGCTTGAAGATTTTGGTTGAATTGTACTGTTTTTTGGGATTTTTGGATACTTTCGTTTCAACGATAAAGAGGCTATTTTTAGGCAGCGATTGTGCCTACTGATCCTTCCATGCCACCGGCATCTATTGTGAACCAAACAGCCCCGCTTTAAGTGGGATTCTGTCCAAAAACCCATTATAAATAGACCTGATGGTTGTAAAAATGGGGAGAGGAATTAGCAACACATTGTTTCGCTTGGCACGAGGCCAATAGTGTACTTTGTCTATTTTGGACAAGTTGTAGATGTTTTTAGCCCCTTTCAGCACCACAGACACTTTGATGTTGCCCACTTCTCCATCTGAGGTCTCCATCTCACAACCATTTGTCAGAATGGAGGTATAAGCCTCTTATATGCAATTGATGATTGTAATTCTTTTCTTTCATGCCATTCAATACAAAGGCCTCCCCATTGTCGAGCTGGGCCCAGAGACATAGTCTGAATTGGACAAACTCTGTTATCAAGTCCTGGGGTCTTCTTTCTATGCCTTTTATGTGTTTTCTTCTTCTTTTCCTATGTGAACATTAAATTTTGGTGTTAAGCTGCAATTTTGCATGTGATTCTTTTCATACATCTATAAGCGAAAGTATCCTAGATCAAGTGGTATCAGAGCGGGTCTTTTTAGATTTGAATTGCATGTTTGTATGCTAACAAGAAGCAAGCTTCAAATAGGTGAAGGGGAACTAGATCCTTTCGATCCAGAAGCAAGGCGTGCAACTCAAAGGAAAAACATGGAAGAAGATGAAGCTCATATTGAAGAGTAGCGCTATTTCACAAATACTTTCTATTCAATGGCAGAAAATATCAATCAGTTGGTTTTAAGACAGGAAAACTAGAGGAGAGAAATCCAGAAGGACAAGGTTCAACACATGTGAATGGTGGAGAAGAACCCCCTCCTTCTCCTTCTGGGAGTGAAGGTTCTCCTTCTTCTCACCACCATAATCAGAGAAATTCAAAGGCTGCATCTAAGAAACCCTTCTTTAAATTAGATGTTAAATTTGATCTTCCTATGTTTAATGTTAAAAGTAACGCAGAGAATCTTAATAATTGGATTAGGAAAATTGAGGTGTTATGAAACTAGCTCAAGAAAAGATACAAAATATAGATGAACGCCTTAGATTTCAGCTTCTTCGAGGGGGCAACCTCATTTACATTACATAAATGAACAATTCTTGGATGATTCAAATGAAAAAACCTCCTTTCTATATATAGGAGTCTAAGGAGTCAAAATATAATCTAGTCGACCTAACAATAATAATATAAAGCCACAAAAATAACAATAGAGGGGATTTCTATTGGGGCACAGTAATTAAAACAATATGGGGGCAATAAGGGGCACAACCATATTAATTAAGGGTGTATAACTACAATAGTAATGGGGTAATCACTAGTATTATAGGGACGCCCAACATGCCCCTCCTTCCTTCAAAAAAGTGTTGTCCTCAACGCTTGAAGTAGTTCTGGATACTTTTGCATAAAATTCTCATCCTCCATGTGGAATCTTCAGCGGATAAGTCTTCCACTTGATAAGATACTCTGACAATTGGATTGGTTTCATAGGTGTCGAGTTTCTTGTTTCTGTGGACTGACTGCTTCCGGTTCCAATATAATTTTTCCTTCCTCGTCAAGTTCTGGCAATATTGTTTGAACTAGGAGCTTGTCGCTTATAACCTTCTTTAAACATGAAACATGGAAAATTGGGTGCAATAGAGAAGCTGCAGGAAGCTCCAATTTGTATGCCATACTACCAATCTTTCGCAACACCTTGTATGGACCATAATACTTTGGTGATAATTTATTATCCTTCTTAGCTTCCTTGAGGGACATTTTCTTATATGGTTGTAGCCGTAGGAATACCCAATCACCTACATCAAAACTTCTTTCACTGCGATGTTGATCAGCGTGTTGTTTCATTCTATTATGTGCCAACACGAGGTTATCCTTTAAGAGTTGGAGGACCCGTTGTTGATGTTCGATGTGATGTTCCAGTACCTGAACCTTAGAATTTTCTCTTAAATATGATGTGATGGATGGTGGTTGATACCCATAAAGTGCCATAAATGGGGTCATTTTTGTTCCTGTATGGAAGGAAGTGTTGTACCACCATTCAGCTAGAGGCAACCATTTGACCCATTGTGTCTGTTTATCAAATACAAAGAAACAAAGATATCCTTCCAAACATTTGTTTACTATCCCAATTTGCCCATCAGATTGAGGATGATAAGATGAGCTATGAGCTAACTGTGTACCAAGACAAGAAAATAATTCTGTCCAAAAATTTCCAGTGAAAATGGGATCTCTGTCACTTACAATAATCTTTGGGTTTCCATGTAGCTTTTGAATTGTTTATAGGGTTTAATATTGTTACCTTGGTTATATTATTCTCTTGAGTTTTTAATATCAGTTTCTTGGATGTGTTAATCTAAAGGTTCAAATTCCTAGGCTTTAATATTATTCCCTTGGTTTTATAATCCCTTGGGTTTATTATTCGATTGGGTAACTTATAATATTAATAATGGTCAAGCCTAGCCAAGCATAGTCAAGAATGGTCAACCATGGTGTATCATGCTCAATTATGTTTATAAAGTTAATTGTGGTCAACCATGGCCAATCATGTTCAACCATGGTCAAACGTTGCATTGTGGCAAAGATTGTCTGAACATGAAAGCCAAACATAATCAACCATAGTCTGATGTCACATTGTGACAAATATTGACTCCATATGAAAATCAATCATGGTCTACAATGGGTAGCCATGGTCAAACATCACATTGTGACAAGGATTGTCTCAATATGAAAATCAACCATGATCAAACATGGTCAACCATGATCAACCATGGTCAACGATGTTTATTTTAGGGTTTATAATATTTATCTTAATGTTTATATACCTTAGATTTATAATATAAATCCCTTGGGTTTAATATTATTCCCCTCGGTTCTTAATCCCTTGGGGCTATTATTTCCTTGGGTTTATAATATGAATCCCTTCGGTTTGTTTATATAAGTGTTCATATTCCTAGGTTTTAATATTATTCCCTTGTGTTTATTATTCCCTTACGTTTTCAATATCAATTCCTTGGGTTTATTAATCTAAAGGTTCAAATTCCTTGGGTTTAATATTATTCGCTTGTGTTTATAGTCCCATGTGTTTTTAGTATTAATCCTTTGGGTTTATAATATCGGACATAATAAACCATGGTCAACCAAGGTCAATCACAGTCAACTAAGGTGATCTATGGTTAGCCATATTTTATCAAGTGAACCATGGTAAACCATGATCCAATTCGCATTGTGAAAAAGTTTATCTCGATGTGAAAATCAACCATGGTCAACCATTGTCTTATGCCACATTATGACCAATGGTGTCTCCATATCAAAACCAATCATGGTCTAGCATGGTTAACCGTGGTCCAACGTCACATTGTGACAAGGAGTGACTTAATATGAAAATCAACCATAGTCAGACATGCTTATTTTAGGATTTATAATATTTATCTTGGGGTTTATATACATTGGGTTTATAATATATATCCCTTCCGTTCATTAATGTAACGAATCATATTCCAAGATTTTAATATTATTCCCTTATGATTTTAATATCAATTTTTTTAGTTTATTAATATAAAGGTTCAAATTACTAGGGTTTAATATTATTCCCTTGGGTTTGTTATCCCTTTGGTCTTCAATATTAATCCCTAGGGTTTATTATTTTGTTCAGTTTATAATATCAATCTTCGTGAAGCATGGTCAACCAAGGTCAATCATGGTCAGGCATGCTGTAACATGGTCACCCATGTGTTATAAAATCAATCAACATCAACCATGGTCAGCCATAGTCCAACATCGCACTATGACAAAGATTGTCTCCATTTGAAAATCAATCACTTTTTAGCATGGTCAACCATGTTCCAACTTCGTATTGTGACAAGAATTGTCTCAATATGAAAATGAACCGTGGTCAACCATGGTCAACAATGTTTATTTTACGGTTTATAATATTTATCTTAGAGTTTATATAACTTGGTTTTATAATATTAATCATTTGGCCTTTATGTATTCCATTATGTTCATAATCCCTTAGGGTTTTAGTACTAATCCCTTCGGTTTATTATTCCCTTGGGCTTATAACATTAATCCATTATGTTTATTAATCTACGGGTTCAACCATGGTCGAGCATGGTCCAGCGTCGCATTGTGACAAAGATTGTCTCAATATGAAATTCAACGATGGTCGACCATGGTCAATGATGGTGAATCATGGTTAACAATGGTCAATAATGGTCCAACGCCACATTGTGACACCCATTGTCTCAATATCAAAATCAAGCATTCTCAACCATGGGCAAGCATGCTCAACCATGGTCGAATGTAGCATTATGACAAAGATGCCTCACTTTCAAAAGCGCTCATGGTTAACCATGGCCAATCATGGTAAGATTGTGAAAAAAATTGTTTCTTAGTCCAATGTCACCTTGTCAAAACCATGGTCATTGATGGTCAACCATCGTCAACCATGGTCGAACACCGCATTCTGACAAATATTATCTCAACATGAAAATCAAGAATGATCAATCATGGTCAAACATGGTTCAACATCGCATTGTGACAAACACTTACTCAATATTAAAACCAATCATGGTCGATGATGGTCCAACGTCACATTGTGACAAATATTGGGTCAATATGAAAATTACACATGGCCAACAATGGTAAACCTTGTTTATTTTAGGGTTTGTAATATTTATCTTAGCGGTTATATACCTTGGTTTTATATTATTCCCTTAGGTTTAATATTATTCTCTTGGCTTTAATATTATTCCCTTGGATTTATAATCCCTTTTTTTTTGTATTAATCCCTTGGGTTTATTATTCCAAACATGGTCAACCATGGTCCAATGTCACATTGTGACAAAGATTGTCACAATATGAAAATCAATCTTGGTCAACCATGATTGGACATTACATTTTGACAAAAATTGTCTCGATATGAAAATAGATCATGCTCTAGCATGGTCGACCATGGTCCAACATTGCATTGTTGCAAGGATTTTCTCAATATGAAAAGTAATGATGGTCAATGATCGAGAGGGATCTTCAGATACAATGGCATGGAAAAGCTCAGAAATCAAAGTGCTCAGAATAAAATCAACTCAAGACCAGAACATAGATCTCGTCATCCTGATTCCAATGGCACGAATGATACTTCAATTCGAGTTTGGATGAAGTTATCACGAAAGGAAGGCTACTTTGGTCCTTAAGGAAATAAGGATTTTTCTTTAAAAATGGGTTTTAAGCCTTAAAGTCAAAATCACAATTGGAGGATTCATTGAGGCTGACTTAAGAAAAGTGTGGTGGAACCCCCAATCATCGATCTACGATTAAATCATATCGGCATACTGGAGGGAAATAAGGCCAGAGAAAGGTCTTATGTATATGTATCAGCGCAGGTAAAGCGATCGACGATAAAACGATTGGCTGGACCATTATCGAGACACTGGGCCGATATATGAGTGGGATGTCGATGCAATTTTCCAACACCAATATTGGCGATCGACGATCGGCGGTCAGAAATCCCCGAGTAAAAGGACTATTACACCCGTGATATGTTGATTGCACTGCCGGGCTCGGACCCGATCATAACGATAGGTATAATTTAATGATTTTGAAGTCTAGGGCTTGAAGATTTTGGTTGAATTTTACTGTTTTTTGGGATTTTTGGATATTGTCGTTTCAACGATAAAGAGGCCGTTTTTAGGCAGCGATTGTGCCTACCGATCCTTCCATGCCACCGGCATCTATTGTGAACCAGACAGCCCCGCTTTAAATGGGATTCTGTCCAAAAACCCATTATAAATAGACCTGATGGTTGTAAAAATGGGGAGAGGAATTAGCAGCACATTGTTTCGCTTGGCACGAGGCCAATAGTGTACTTTGTCTATTTTGGACAAGTTGTAGATGTTTTTAGCCCCTTTCAGCGCCACAGACACTTTGATGATGCCCACTTCTCCATCTGAGCTCTCCATCTCACAACCATTTGTCAGAATGGAGGTATAAGCCTCTTATATGCAATTGATGATTGTAATTCTTTTCTTTCATGCCATTCAATACAAAGGCCTCCCCGTTGTCGAGCTGGGCCCAGAGACATAGTCTGAATTGGACAAACTCTGTTATCAAGTCCCGGGGTCTTCTTTCTCTGCCTTTTATGTGTTTTCTTCTTCTTTTCCTATGTGAACATTAAATTTTGGTGTTAAGCTGCAATTTTGCATGTGATTCTTTTCATACATCTATAAGTGAAAGTATCCTAGATCAAGTGGTATCAGAGCAGGTCTTTTTAGATTTGAATTGCATGTTTGTATGCTAACAAGAAGCAAGCTTCAAATAGGTGAAGGGGAACTAGATCCTTTCGATCCAGAAGCAAGGCGTGCAACTCAAAGGAAAAACATGGAAGAAGATGAAGCTCATATTGAAGAGTAGCGCTATTTCACAAATACTTTCTATTCAATGGCAGAAAATATCAGTCAGTTGGTTTTAAGACAGGAAAACTAGAGGAGAGAAATCCAGAAGGACAAGGTTCAACACATGTGAATGGTGGAGAAGAACCCCCTCCTTCTCCTTCTGGGAGTGAAGGTTCTCCTTCTTCTCACCACCATAATCAGAGAAATTCAAAGGCTGCATCTAAGAAACCCTTCTTTAAATTAGATGTTAAATTTGATCTTCCTATGTTTAATGTTAAAAGTAACGCAGAGAATCTTAATAATTGGATTAGGAAAATTGAGGTGTTATGAAACTAGCTCAAGAAAAGATACAAAATATAGATGAACGCCTTAGAATTCAGCTTCTTCGAGGGGGCAACCTCATTTACATTACATAAATGAACAATTCTTGGATGATTCAAATGAAAAAACCTCCTTTCTATATATAGGAGTCTAAGGAGTCAAAATATAATCTAGTCGACCTAACAATAATAATATAAAGCCACAAAAATAACAATAGAGGGATTCTATGGGGCACAGTAATAACAATATGGGGGCAATAAGGGCACAACAATATTAATAAGGTGTATAACTACAATAGTAATGGGGTAATCACTAGTATTATAGGAACCCAACATGCCCCTCTCCTTCAAAAAAGTGTTGTCCTCAACGCTTAAGTAGTTCTGGATACTTCTGCATAAAATTCTCATCCTCCCATGTGGAATCTTCAGCGGATAAGTTCTTCCACTTGATAAGATACTCTGAAATTGATCGATTTCGTAGCTGTCGAGTTATTGTTTCTATGACTGCTTGCGGTTCCAATATAATTTTTCCTTCGTCATCAAGTTCTGGCAATATTGTTTGAACTGGGAGCTTGTCGCCTATAACCTTCTTTAAACATGAAACATGGAAAACT